>JAIUZE010004672.1:0-21369 GCA_022085475.1 Heliosperma pusillum | reverse complement strand
AATCTCGAACAGAATCCTCGGATCTCGGTCGGATATAATCTCCAAAGGAACAACATGGTATCTAACAATTTCATCCACATAAGCCTTTGCTAACCGATCCAAATTCCAAGTTTCTTTGATCGGAATAAATCTAGCACACTTGGTCAATCGATCAACAACAACCCAAACGGCATCTTTACCTCCAACGGTTTTCGGCAACGCCATAACAAAATCCATTGAAATAGATTCCCACTTCCATAGCGGAATATCCAACGGTTGTAGCAATCCACCGGGTCTCTTGTGTTAAATCTTCACTTGTTGGCAAGTCAAACATCTTCCAACATATGACACAACATCACCCTTCAAGTTCGGCCACCAAAACTGCAGCTTCAAATCCTTGTACATCTTATCACCACCGGGGTGAATAGAATACGGGGAAAGATGAGCTTCATCAAGAACTCGCTTCCTCAAATTAAGAGCATTAGGGACAAATAAACGACCACGAAAACGAAGAACACCTTCACTATCAAACTTGAAATCTTTACCTTTACCTTCAAGAATTTTGGCTTGAATAGACTTGTAGGTAAGATCATCAACTTGGCTTTCGCGGATTTCACGGAGAAACACAGGTTCGGCAATCATAGCACCAACATGAACAAATCCACGCTCTACAAAATCCAAACTCAACCTTCGAAACTCGGCACAAAGATCAACAGGTAAAACATGCATAGCATTCAAAGCATGAGAAGCTTTCCTAGTAAGAGCATCTGCAACAACATTAGCCTTCCCTCTGATACAATAATCAAATCTAATAGTTCAACCCCCAATTCCAACCATCTTCTTTGCCTGCATATGCAACTCTTTTGAGTCAATATTTCTTTCAAAACTCTTGTGATCGGTGAGATCCGAACAATGACTCCAATTAAATAATGTCTCCATACTTTCAAAGCATGAACAACAGCGGCCAATTCTAGATCATGAGTAGGATAGTTCACTTCATGAACTCTCAATTGTCTTGAAGCATAAGCCACCACCTTCCTATTTTGCATAAGAACACAACCTAAACCCATTTTAGAAGCATCACAATAGACATCAAAGTCTACTCCATCTTCAGGCAAAGTCAACACCGGAGCGGTAGTTAACCTCTTCTTTAACTCTTGAAACGCATTTTCACAAGCTTCATTCCATAGGAATTTGGTTTCCTTCTTCAACAACTGAGTCATAGGTCTAGCAAGCTTAGAGAAATCTTTGACAAATCTTCGATAATAACCAGCTAAACCAAGGAAACTTCTATTCTCTCTTATATCAGTCGGACTCTTCCAATCAACAACGGCCTCAATTTTGGAAGGATCCACCATCACACCTTCTTTTGAAATCACATGCCCAAGAAAGGACACTTTAGGTAACCAGAACTCACACTTAGAGAACTTAGCATACCACTTCTGTCGACGTAGAACACCCAAAATAATCCTCAAATGAATAGCATGCTCATCTTCAGACTTGGAGAAAATAAGAATATCATCAATGAATACCACCACACACTTGTCGAGATACTCACTAAATGTGCGGTTCATCTGATCCATAAAGATAGCGGGAGCATTCGTCAATCCAAATGGCATTACCTTGAACTCATAATGGCCATACCTCGTACTAAAAGCGGTCTTCGGAATATCAACATCTCTAACCGGAATTTGATGATAACCCGATCTTAAATCAATCTTCGAAAAAGTAGAAGCACCTTTTAATTGATCAAACAAATCTTCAATTCTTGGTAAAGGATACCTATTCTTGATTGTAATCCGATTCAATTCACGGTAATCGATACACAATCTCATAGAACCATCCTTCTTCTTCACAAAAAGAACGGGAGCACCCCAAGGCGAGGCACTTGGTCGAATAAAACCTTTTTCAATCATATCATCCAACTGCTTTCTTAACTCTTTCAATTCAGACGGAGCCATACGATAAGGAGCTTTGGCAATTGGACCAGAACCAGGAACAAGATCAATGGAGAATTCAACATCACGCTCGGGAGGAATCCCGGGCAAATCTTCGGGGAATACTTCAATGAACTCTCGAACAATAGGCACATCTTCAATACTTGGCAAAGAGGTATTTGAAGAAGTCACAACACACAAGAAGGCTTTGTAACCTTTTCTAACCATACTTACCAACTTCAAAGCGGAAATTAAAGATACACCTTTACGGGGATGAGATCCCTTATAGGTTATTCTAACACCTAAAGGACTCTTTAAGAAAATCTTTTGATCACGACACTCGAACCTAGCATGATACATAGCTAGCCAATCTATACCTAATATAATATCAAACTCTCCTAGAGGAAACTTAAGGAGATTAGCAGGAAAGATAGAACCCGAAATAGATATAGGTACATTTGGATAAAGGGTTGAACAAGAGATAATATCTCCGGAAGGTAAGGATATGGAAGTATCCTCACTAGATGTAGGCTTGATTGATAATTTATTAGCATAGGTTGATGACACAAAAGACATTGAAGCACCGGTATCAAATAAAATAAGACACGGTTGCTCTAAGATTGAGAACATACCAGTAATGATCTCCGGATGAGCGTCGGCTTCGGCACGACTCATGACAAAGATTGAACCCTTAGGCTTAGGAGGAGGGGGCAACTTTCGATCAGGGCAATCTTCATAACGATGACCACCCTTCTGACAGAAGAAGCAAATGTAAGGTCGGTTGGCACAAGACACACCGGGGTGGTGTGGTTGTCTACAACGATTACATTGACGACCTTGAGCTTGAGCTTGAGGAGCATAAGGCCTATGAACTACATTTGAAGTAGCTCTAGGAATAAAAGGGGAAGGATTCCTTGTATTGGCATTGGAAGAAGGATTAAACCTCCTCTTGTTAGCATAGGAATTAGAGGAAGACGGAATAAATGGCCTCTTCCCAAAGGCATTCGGCCTAGGAGCATAAGAAGGAGAGGGATTATTCATTAACGCCTCATCTCGAATAGCTTTCATTGAATTTTCAGCCCATAAGGCATCGTCGTAGAGATCTCCAAAGGACGCGGTACCCCTTCTCACTTTACTTTGAAGCACGGCATTCAACTTGTTACGATAATAGAATGCACGGTCTTCATCATCACGAATAAGCCTCGGCGCAAAGTGAGCGAGCTTATTAAACTCCGTCGTAAAATCTTGAGCCGATAGGTTGCCTTGCTTAAAATCTATGAGCTCCTTGAGCCTTTGTTGTTTAAGCTCCTTAGGGTAAAATCTACCCTCCACAAGAGCCTTAAAACAAGCCCAGTTGAAGTCCTCTTCAAGAGTTGCGGTGGCACGTGTGATAGCCCACCAGTTGTCGGCTTCCCGCACTAGAAAGTGCTTTGCAATCCTCACTTTATCCTCTTCCCGGACTTGGTAAAGATCAAACTGCTTTTCCATCTCCCGGAACCAATCGGATAGCTCCGTAGGATCAGGCTCTCCACCATAAGGCACGATCTTACTCCTCGCAATTTGACCCGCCACCCATGCATAACCACCTTGTTGATTGTCCTCCCTTCTAGGGTGCACTTGGTTGGCATTAGCTAGAGCGGCATCTTGCTGATTCTTCAGCACTTGAGCAAGAGCCTCCATCATAATATTATCAGCTACACGCGGTCTAACCATCTTCATAAGAAGCAAAAACCAATTAAGTTACTCCTATCAATTAACATAAACAAATAGACTACCAATTAAAATCCTTAACTTCTACCCAACTCTCTGATTTATTATTTCATGGTCAAGTAGTTTAAGTTAGGGTTCACGTGTGTGCGTCGGGAGCGATCAAAGCTCTGATACCAACTGTGACAACCCTCGCGAATGCGGAAAGATAAAACATACAAGCATGTGAAAAGAGATGCGGAAATACGGTATTTTAAAAACTTTTAAACATGCAAGATATATATAACACGAGGTGTGTCAAAATGATACAAACTAAATACGGAATTATACAACAAAGAGACGGGGTCTCTTCAAATGTTAGCAAAGAACAAGTGTTTAACAAAAACTAGCTACTATCGTCTAGAGGTGAACTTCCAGGGACAACGCCCTCTAGCTCACACCCGAACCCCAAAATATCAGATCCAAAAAGTCATCCATAGCATGCAACCTGTTCATCCATGAAAAACATGAATGCCACAGTCAGTGGGGAGTAACTCCGGGTTCTCCCAGCCATATTACATCAAACGTAAACATAAGGTAATACGAAAGTAAAGCATGCATATATATATATACATGTGAGTTGCGATAAGAATAAATAGGCAATACGAGATATAAAGATAAGATCATATAGAAATCAAAATCCGTAACCATCATGTTATTCCAAGACTCGGGATAGACACTCTTAGGCAATCGAATACGCTCACTAGGGCTTGCATCTCACCGGTAGCGGTATAAGATTGATAAGATTGAGACTCGACAGACAAACCAGTCAAGTCATATGATGATCACAAAGAATCCAACATATTATCATCCAAACACGAACCAAGACAATGACGGTGTCCAATCAGGCAATGACCATGAACAATATCATGAAATCACGCATTCAAGAACGACACAAGACGACAAATCTCCCGGTAAATGAAACGCACTAGCATCGTGTCCCAGCAAGAATGATTAAACGGCATCCACGGGATGACATTTCCCTGAACTCATACGCGATGCTTACATTTCGCCTATGTAGACTAATTTCCTCCTGGTAGCACGACGATAATAAATATCCGGTCCTAGTCTAAATCTGGCCAGAATCTCGGAATAAACGTGTCCGTTCGACATGCGATGACGTTTCGGCATCCAGACTCGGGTTACCAATATATATGCCGGAGTACCCCACAAGGTTAGATCAATTCAGGAAAGAGGCGGAAAACGAGCTCAAGCCTCATAACATGCGGTACGCTACATGCAAATAACACCACCTCGCAAGTACACAACATTTGGCGGCCGGGTCGATCAACGCATAGCGTTCAACTCCCAACAACGTCGTCGTATGCCCACTAACACATGCATTTAAGCGGTAGGATACCTCCCCGTTCCGACATTCCAGCCTTACGAACGTGGAGGTAGCCAAGGGAATGAGAGTACAAAGCACAAGACCAAAATAGTGCTCAAACCGTAACATTTGTAAAAACCGACTCAAAGTGGGAACATATCGAAAACCGTCACAAAACATGTGATACGTGCGAAAGAGATATCGTATAACCAAAACATGAATATTATAAGACATTACGTAAAATTATACGACAAACCGATCATGCGAACTAATATAAATTACGAGTTTTAGAAGTTGAAGGAAAAATGTACAGCCGTGTTCCAGGCCGGGCTGGAGACCGGCGGCCGATGGGCCGGCTCAGAACACAGGCAAAAACTCAAAAACAGAGAAAAGGGGTCTGGGCCGGTCAGTCGACCGGCGGCCGGTCGACCGGCACAGCCAATCATACCAAACTCAAAACTTCAACACTGATGTGTTCCAGGCCGGTGGGTTGACCGGTGGCCGGTTGGCCGGCCTGGAGCACCACTTCATACAAATTCTCAATTTCCAAAGGAGTTTCTGATGTGTTCCCAGCCGGTGGTCAGACCGGCGGCCGGTCGACCGGCAGGGACACCCAGTTCACCCGAGAGCCTTTCTTTCATTTCCAAATCAATTCAATTCTCATTTATACTTCAAATAATCATCAACAATCAATATAAATCATTAACATTCATCATATAACATCATTTACTAATCATAGCATGGTATCTAATCTTCCTAATCGTAATCTAATACGATTTTCTAGCATATAAACATGTAAAAACACGTAAGTAATACCGAGTAACCCTTCACCGTTACCTTTGAGCGTCTCTAATGATCGTCAAGCTCCTCTTCTATAAGGAAATAGTCTTTGTCGGGATCTTGGAGGTCGCCACCTACAATTAGATCGTAAGAAGATGAATAAAGTTCATCTTGAGAAAGACGGAATGCTTAAAAAGCGAGAAAGACGATAATTTTATTATCAATACGGATAGAGGAAAGTACGGGAGGAAGAATAAGATAAACTTACGTAAATTCTATTGAGTAACGAAGAAGTTACGTCAATTCTAAGCTTGAAATCAAAGAGGGAAATATTGCTTAAGGAAGAAGAAAGAAAATGTGTTTGATTTTTGTGAGGAAATGAAATATTAGGTTAAGGAGTATGAGTTGTGTGAGTTATGAGAGAAAATGTCAAATACGATTTCCAAAGTCCAGAAAAGTCAAACTAGACTTAAGACGGCTTTTTCATGAAATCTTGCAGAAATTCCAAATACGAACTCGGAAATTCTAAATTCGACTCGGAACTTAAAATTATAATTTAAAACTTAAAATTACTGAAAAAGTTTCGTAAAATATTTCTACTAGAAAAATAGGGTACATTTCCGGGTGTTACAGAACTGCTCCTACATGCACAAAAAGTTCATGATAAGTGGGAAGGAAGTCAAAAGGTCTTAAACTTCCTTACCGAACAGTCTAACAATAACATGAAGATGAGTCTAGGTCATGAATGCTATAGTCGTACAGACCATGATAAGTGCAAATCCACTCCTTCTGACCGTGATTTCAGAAAAAGGAAGTATGTCAATCTTTCAGAATATATGATTTGCAATTATTGTGGTCACAACGGTCATGTTAAAGATAATTGTGCTAAATATGTCAATGACAACAAAAATCAAACTGAGTTTGTTAAAAAACATGACGTGTCTAGTGTTAATGAGTCTGAACCTGAACCTCAACGTGATGAGGTTAGGAATAATGAGTTTAGATGGTTTTATGACATAGCTTTCGATTACGCATCTGTACCTTCAAAATCTAAATCTTATGTGAATCAGAAGCAGTCATTTAAACCTAATGTGCGTCGTAACAATAATCACTATAATAAACCTAGACTACCCTATGTTAAGAAGAAAAGAATTGTCAAACAGGTATGGGTTAGGAAGGATCAAATATATAGAGTCACTAACCACAAAGGACCCAACTTAGCGTGGGTACCTAAAAGCTGTATTTGATTCTCTTGCAGATAATAGTGAAAGAAAAAAACCTATGGTATCTCGACATTGGGTGTTCGAGACATATGACCGGAAACAAGAATCTCTTTCTTTCACTAGAGCCCTTCAATGGTGGCAAGGTCACCTTTGGAGACAAAAAGAAGGGCAATATAATCGGTGTAGGTAAGATTGGTATATCTTCTTCACATGCTATCAATAATGTATATATGGTAGATGGCCTTAAGCACAACTTGCTAAGTATATCTCAATTATGTGACAAATCAACAAAGTCGTTTTTCATTCAAATGTTTGTCGTATCATAGTTGAAGGTACTAGTAATGTTATCTTAGAAGGTCTACGTAAACGGAACGTGTATATGTAACACCCGCAAATGTACCCTATTTTTTCTAGTAAAAATATTTTACGGATACTTTTCAGCGAAATTTTGTTTTAATTTAGAATTTAATTTTCCGAGTCGAATTTAGAATTTCCGAGTTCGTATTTGGAATTTCCGCGAGATTCCATGTGAATCCCGTCTTATGGCGACTTTGACTTTTTCTTGACTTTTCCACTTAGATATCTCATACTACCTCTTTAACCTATTTTTCATACACAACTCAAACATCACCTTCTTCATCACCAAGAAACCCAAAACCTAGCTTCCATAATCTTCCAATCTTAGATTCGTCGCTACTCTTTCGTTTCTCGCTCAAATTCACTTAAGTTCGTCTTATTCTTCCCCTCTTAGCTTCCTCTATTCGTAATGGTAATAAAATTACCGTCTTTCTCGCTTTTCAATTTCTCCGTCTTTCTCAAAGGTGAATTATATTCATCTTTTGGTCGTCTTTGTTTAGGTGGAGACTAGGAAGGCTTAGAAATCGATTGAAGACGCGAAAAGGTAACGGTGAAGGGTTACTCGATATCATTTACGTGTATTACATGATTTATATGTTAGAATTCGTATTTAGAATACGATTAGTAAGCTTAGGATTTATGTAATTGATGATGGTTGTTGTTAGTTGATGATTGTTGATGATGAATTTTGATTGTTGATAGTTAATAGAAGTAGATTATGAGAATTGGAAATGATAGAGTTGTGTATGTTGCTCACGGGTTGATGTTGTCTCAGCCGGGAACCCGGCCGCCGGTCCAACTGACCGGTTGGGACTCACTACACCGACCCTGTTTCGTAGAATGATCATATCTCCTTTGTTACTTGCTTGTTTTGGGCTTGTGACCTATCGTTGGAACCGTAAGAGGATAAGCTATCACCTCGATTTGGAATTTCTGCATTTGCATATCTAGAACTCTAAATATGAGCATTTGAAGTGGACCCTTGTTTTAGTTAGTTTACAAACTTGTTGTTTTGAGATAAGATTTATGTTTCCTATTTACCATGCTTCTTAAACTTGGTCTAATGCTTATGTAATCATGTATTATTTCATGTTTATCAATGTTAAATTTATATCATGCTTATATCACTTCCCCTTTGATTTTCTCATATGCCATGGTCCTCAGCCGGGTGACCGGCAGCCGGTCAACCTGACCGGCTGGGACACACTGATGTTTGAAGTTGGTTTTCGTATGAGGCATTGGCCTGAGCCGGTGGACCGGCAGCCGGTCAGCCTGACCGGCTGGCACCTGCTGAATGTTGTTTGTGATTTTTGTTTACGGTTTTCATTTATAATAATTCCGATCGTTCGTTTATCGTATAATTTTACGTAGTGACTTATAATATTCATGTTTTGGATATATGATATTTCACTCGCTTGTATCACATCTTTTGTGACGGTTTTTGCTATGTCCCACTTTGAATCGGTTTTTACAAGTGATACGGTTTGACCACTATTTTGTCTTGTGCTTTGTACTCTCATTCCCTTGGCTACCTCCACGTTCGTAAGGCTGGAATGTCGGAACGGGGAGGTATCCTACTACTTAAATGCATGTGTTAGTGGGCATACGACGACGTTGTTGGGAGTTGAATGCTATGCTTTGATCGACCCGGCCGTCAATTGTTGTGTACTTGCGAGGTGGTGTTATTTGCATGTAGCGTACCGCTTGTTATGAGGCTTGTGCTCTTTTCCGCCTCTTTCATGAATTGATCTACCGAATTTGGGGTACTCGGCGTCTTTGATTGGCCGAGTCTTGGATGCGAAACGTTTTATCGCATGTCGAATTGGAAAACGTTATATTCCGAGAATCTGGCCAGGTTTAGACTAGGACCGCATATTTATATCGTCGTGCTACCAGGAGGAAATTAGTCTACATAAACGAAATGTAGCATCGTGTATGCGTTCAGGGAAATGCTTTATCTCGTGGATGCATTTTAATCATACTTGCCATGTAAACGGTGCTAGTGCGTTTCATTTACCGTGAGAGAGGTCGTCTTTGTGTCGTCGTTCTTGAATGCGTGATTTCATGATATTATTCATGGTCATTGCATGATTGGGCACCGTCTATGTATTGGTATGTTTGAATGGATGATAATATGATGGATTTATTGTGATCATCGCATGACTTGGCATGGTTGTTTGTCGAGTCTCAATCTTATCAAACTTATACCGCTAACGGTGAGACGCAAGCCTAGTGAGCGTATTCGGTTGCCTAAGAGTGTCTTTCCCGAGTCTTTTAATAACATGATGGATTCGGTTTTGTATTCCATAATCTCTTATCATTATTTATCGAATTGCCTATCTATCCTTATCGTATCTCACATGTATATTCATATATGCATGATTTTACTTTTGTATTTTCTTATATGTACGTTTAATGTGATATGGCTGGGAGAACCCGGAGTTACTCCCCACTGATTGTGGCGTTCATGTTTTTCATGAATGAACAGGTTGCTTGCATGGATGGCTTTTTGCTTATACTATTTTGGGTTCGGGTGTGAGCTAGCGGGCGTTGTCCCTGGAAGTTTCACCTCTAGACGATATTAGCTAGTTTTTCTAAACACTTGTTCTTTGCTAACATTTTAAGAGACCCCGTCTCTTTGTTGTATTTCGTACTTAGTTTGTAATATTTTGACACTCCTCGTTTTATCTATCTTGCATGTATAAAAGTTTTTAAAATACCGTATTTCCGCATATTATTTCATATGCTTGTATGTTTTATATTTTCGCATTCGCGAGGGTTGTCACAGTTGGTATCAGAGCTTTTTAAACGCTCCCGACGCACACACGTGAACCATAAACTTAAATTACATGACCTTGAAATAATAAATGAGAGATGGGTAGACTTAAGGACCTAAGGTGGTAGTCTTTGGTGTACTTGATGTTTGTTAGGTTCTAACTTGTTTGTTGATTGTGTTGAGTGATGTTTTGTTTGTTTGTATCTACCGTCTTAAGGTGGATCATTGTGTTACCTAGAAGAAGTATCCTCTACCGAAGATTTGAATATTTACAAGCCTAATTGAAGTGTATTTCTTCCTCATCTATGAATTCTCTCGTCCTTATTATATTATGCACTTTTCCTTCTATCTAGGTGCTTCTTTCTCTTCCATCTTGTTTGCCTCTTGGAAATTACTCTTGATAGTTCCTCCATTTTACCATTGGTATCCTTACGTTCCTCTTGTAACATTTTTGTGGATGTCATACCCATTTGTTTGTGGTATATTATACTTGGTCGGAAGAACTTTGAATTTTGTGGAATATTAGTGATTGTTGGAATGAATTTGTGATTTGGGGAAAATGGTGTAGATCTAAATTCACCCTATAGTGGTGATTGGTTGTATCTCTAAGGAAAGGTAGTAAGATAAGTTTGATGATTTTAATGCTTGATGCTTGTCATGACTAAAGTGTGGATAGTTCATGATATTTGATGGTGTAAGATTGAATGAGTTGGCTAAGACTTCTGAACCCATTAGTGATTTAATCTTTTGAATTTAGGAGTTTGAATGATGCCTTGAGTTGTAAAATGCTTTTGAGACTAAGTGACTTCTTGTGGATTCTAGTTTATGTGTTAGAGTATAGGCTTGGTGAAAAAGCATTTGGCTATAGTTCTTGGATTTAAAGACATGATCTTATCTTATGGTATCGGAGACCCGTTTTGAGTGGTAAGGTTTCGTTGTAAGTTGAACTATCTTACTTGAGGATTATGATGTGTGTTATGATGGAAATACCTTGGTACGTTAATGATGATGTTGGACTTGAGGTTGTACTTTGATAATAATGAACTCGTGGGCTATAGACTCGAAAATGACCGAGTATAAGAGAGTATTTGTTAGTCCTTCAGTTAAAGAAACCTTTGAGGTTGTGTTGAATATTTGAGCTAAAGGACTGTTATTATACTTGAGTTGCAATTCCGCATTTGGGATTCCGTGAGATATGAAAGGATGGATGAATTGGGTTGTAGTCGATTTATCAAATCTAGGTGTACCTTACTTTGATGATGGTACGTGGTATGATGGTCCCTTGTAAGAGGCCTTTGTAAAGGAATAATTAAGTTGTTTTACTATCGCCTTAAGTTTGAAAGGAGAAATTTTGTGGATTAAACCTTAAACCATTACCCGTGCCTTTGTCCTTTTTCATTTCCATCCTTGAATGTTTTTGTCAAGATTGATCTTTAAGAAATCGCATGCTCGTATCTTCTTTCTTACTCGGATAGCTTCATAACTCTACCATCTGCTTTGTCTCTTCCTTGACCTCGTTATTTTCTGCGCTCCTCTCTTGTAATCTCGTGCCTTATTTATTCCCGTGTTCTTCTTGAGATTCCGTATCTTTTTCTATCTCGTTGCTCCTTCATCTTTTCTCTAGTGGATTGGATATTCCGTTTGTAAGGCTTAGAGAATAAGCGTGATGTAATTTGGGATTCTTTAGTTAGAATATGTGTCCTTGGATTGAGCAAATTTCATGTTGTATTTCATCAAGGGAAATAGGACTTAAGCTCTAGGATGAATCCTAATAGTGATAATGTATCCTCTCTTAGTGGTTTTAGATTTGGAGCTTGGTATTGTAGTGCTATTTTGAGAATTGAGTTGATCATGATAATAGTTCGTTGTTGTTGGGTATTATAACGGTTGCTTGGTATGTTATTTGGGAATTAGTAATTCTCTTTTATTCTTAAGGAATCATAGTTCGAGATTGAGAAATGTTCGTTGCAAGCTTTGAATAGTGAATGCTCGGTTGTTATGGATTATAGAGTTAGAATAGTGAACCCATTCATCTTGAGGATTAGTAACCACCATAGTTTGCTAATGTGACTATTTATATTTGACGCTTCGAGCGTAGTAATGATCGAATTAAGGATGTTATGGCGTATTAAAGAATCCTTATAACCGATAATGGATTGTGGATTTTCCGTTGTCGTGAGACTTATGATGAGATTTCTTTGGTTAGTGATCTCAGATAGAGTTTGATGAATCTAAGGATTTTATAGTACGTTAAAGGACCTCCCCTACAGATTACAATCTATGGACCCTAGACGATGCTAATTAGGTTTGAATGGTTATGTTGATGACTTGAGGTCTCGTAATTATGGAATATTTCAGTAGAAATCTAATGCTTGATAATGTTGAGGTGTAACTTGGGTAAATTATATCCTCTTGAGGATTAGAGTATTAGTAGAGTTAGTACTATCGAATTCTTGTAGATCTTCCTGCCGATTTTATTGTCATCTTCCTATCCCTAGGAATTCGATTTGTTTTGTTTTTGCGTGTTTTGTATATATTTTGTTATCGTGATTTGTGAACTTTATGTTCGAGTCGCTCTATGTTTGTGTAATGTCTTGTTATTTGATTTTATCTTTGATAAAACTTTCAAATTTCCATATTATATTTCTAGTTTAACGTTTCAAAGAAGTCTAAGGATGGATTGTGTACCCTCTTTTTGGAGAAAATAGATTTCTTTTGCTTTTATACCTGGATTTTGCGTTTGGTTGGATGTTTGGACTTGTTATTGGAGACGTCTGGTGACTAGTCTTGCACTTACTAACGTATGTTTTGAATTTCAATTTCACTATTTCGACTTTAATTTGATTTGGATAATTTGAGTTCTCGTTCGCGACGGGCACTCTTGAGATCCGTAAGTAAAATTTCACACTTATGAAAATTCTCCTTAAAACGTTTTCGAGATGAACCTCGTTTCATAGATGTTTCCCTTATAGAAGTTTAGTATTAAATTTGAAAACCGATTCTTGTCCTTGATACTTTTATTTTCTACTCTCAAGTTTCGAGGACGAAACTTTTTAAAAGGAGGGGTGATTGTAACACCCGCAAATGTACCCTATTTTTTCTAGTAAAAATATTTTACGGATACTTTTCAGCGAAATTTAGTTTTAATTTAGAATTTAATTTTCCGAGTCGAATTTAGAATTTCCGAGTTCGTATTTGGAATTTCCGCGAGATTCCATGTGAATCCCGTCTTAAGGCGACTTTGACTTTTTCTTGACTTTTCCACTTAAATATCTCATACTACCTCTTTAACCTATTTTTCATACACAACTCAAACATCACCTTCTTCATCACCAAGAAACCCAAAACCTAGCTTCCATAATCTTCCAATCTTAGATTCGTCGCTACTCTTTCGTTTCTCGCTCAAATTCACTTAAGTTCGTCTTATTCTTCCCTTCTTAGCTTCCTCTATTCGTATTGGTAATAAAATTACCGTCTTTCTCGCTTTTCAATTTATCCGTCTTTCTCAAAGGTGAATTATATTCATCTTTTGGTCGTCTTTGTTTAGGTGGAGACTAGGAAGGCTTAGAAATCGATTGAAGACGCGAAAAGGTAACGGTGAAGGGTTACTCGATATCATTTACGTGTTTTACATGATTTATATGTTAGAATTCGTATTTAGAATACGATTAGTAAGCTAAGGATTTATGTAATTGATGATGGTTGTTGTTAGTTGATGATTGTTGATGATGAATATTGATTGTTGATAGTTAATAGAAGTAGATTATGAGAATTGGAAATGATAGAGTTGTGTATGTTGCTCACGGGTTGATGTTGTCTCAGCCGGGTACCCGGCCGCCGGTCCAACTGACCGGCTGGGACTCACTGCACCGACCCTGTTTTGTAGAATGATCATATCTCCTTCGTTACTTGCTTTTTTTGGGCTTGTGACCTATCGTTGGAACCGTAAGAGGATAAGTTATCACCTCGACTTAGAATTTCTGCATTTGCATATCTAGAACTCTAGTTATGACCATTTGAAGTGGACCCTTGTTTTAGTTAGTTTCCAAACTTGTTGTTTTGAGAGAAGATTTATGTTTCCTATTTACCATGCTTCTTAAACTTGGTCTAATGCTTATGTAATCATGTATTGTTTCATGTTTATCAATGTTAAATTTTTATCATGCTTATATCACTTCCCCTTTGATTTTCTCATATGCCTTGGTCCTCAGCCGTGTGACCGGCAGCCGGTCCACCTGACCGGCTGGGACACACTGATGTTTGAAGTTGGTTTTCGTATGATGCATTGGCCTGAGCCGGTGGACCGGCAGCCGGGCAGCCTGAGCGGCTGGCACCTGCTGAATGTTGTTTGTGATTTTTGTTTACGGTTTTCATAAATAATAATTCCGATCGTTCGTTTATCGTATAATTTTACGTAGTGACTTATAATATTCATGTTTTGGATATATGATATTTCACTCGCTTGTATCACATGTTTTGTGACGGTTTTGCTATTTCCCACTTTGAGTCGGTTTTTACAAGTGATACGATTTGAGCACTATTTTGTCTTGTGCTTTGTACTCTCATTCCCTTGGCTACGTCCACGTTTGTAAGGCTGGAATGTCGGAACGGGGAGGTATCCTACTGCTTAAATGCATGTGTTACTGGGCATACGACGACGTTGTTGAGAGTTGAACGCTATGCGTTGATCAACCCGTGATAAGTGAATATTTGTATGGTTTTAACCCCTACTTTAGCTCGGTTTTGTATGTCATTTGTGCTTTGTTAAGCCACTTTATGAGCTAATATCGTCTTCTAGGCGAATTCCTATGTTCTAACCTGTTTTGTAGGGAAAGTGACGTTTCTACGCCCTTTTTCTATATTCTCGAGCATTTGCCTAGAACCCGACGATTTGAAGATGCAAGCTTGACCAAGTGAAAGGCATTTCAAGAAGGTTCACTAATTCGAAAGAGAGAAGAAGCAAAGACGGTTTCGTAGTTGTCGGAAGATCAATCAATTAGGCGGAAGCAATCATCGCTTTACATCAAACCCTATCAACAAACCCGACTCAAAAGGTCAAGGGGGATGTTGGAAGTCAAGTCAAAGCAAAGGAGATGAAAGGACAGTCAAGAGCTTCTAGATGACAACTTACCCGATCGGGTAAGTGTGTACCCGATCGGGTATGTGTGCTGCTTCGAGCATTGCGGCTCCTTCATCCTATTTTTGACCTATGTGTTTAATGCCCGACCTCTTCTCCACGAAACCCTAATACTATAAATAGATGCTCTAGCCCTCATATCATATCATCCATCTCTTCACACAACATCTCTTCTCTTCTTACATTTCTCTTTAGTTTAGTTCTTCTTCTTTCTTAGTTTAGTTTAGTTTTAGTTTTCTCTAGTTTAGTTTAGTCTAGTTCTAAGTTTTCTTCAATTGTAGTTGTTCTAGTTGTAATTGGAATTCAAGTTTCCGGGTTTGCATTTCCTATTCAAGTTCTTATTCCATTTCAATCTTTGCTCATCCTTTTCGGTAATCTTTATTCTCGTCTTTACATTATAGTTTCATTTTCTTTTAGTATTTCCTTTATCATGTTTATCATTCTTAGTTTTATAATCTTAGTTTCCTTTTCATTGTTAATCATGCATAAGTAGTCACCTTTCTAGGGTGTAGGATAGCCATGTTAGATTAATTAAAAGATGATAATTGGATAAACAAATTGTGCCTTTAAAACATTGTGTCTATGCATGTTTGGATAGTAACGATAGTTATCGACTTTTGGCCAAAGTCATATGACTAGGGTGGAATTCTTTTCCAAGGTAGATATACAGGAATTGAATAGACAAAGCATGACATAGTGGATTAAGACCTAGTAAATCGCACTAAAAACCTGCTAGACCATCTGATCTATGATTGTAATGAACAGACCATTCTTACGAACGCTCAATGAATTATTTGCTTATCCTAAATCCAATTTCATCAATATGTTAATCTACATGTGTGAACCTACTTCCCTAGATTCTTTTCTTTATTGCATTGTTATTATTTAGTAATTAGTGACAAACATTTGCCAATCGTCCAAGGTAGAATTCTAACCACAACTATTCACAAGTATCTCCCGTCTCCCCGAGATCGACCCCTTACTTCCCTAATTACATTAATTTGTTGTTAGCCTAGTCTGGGTTATTTATCTTTGATTAGGGTACGCGACAACCCGATCAAATTTTGGCGCCGTTGCCGGGGAGCACGGTTTTGTTTATTTGTGATTAGTAGTGTTTTACCTTGTCTTTTTCTTTTGTTCTTTTCTTTTGTGTCGAGGAACACTTGTTCCTTGAGATTGTTTTTCACCTTTTCCTTGTAGTATAGTGACTCTTTTCAGGTAATAGGAATATTTTCTTTCAAAGGGATTGCTTTATTTTCTCTCAATGACTATCTATTTCCAACCTCCACAATGCGAGAATGAACCTTTCCATGAATACCTCGACCGATTTTATAGCTATTCTAACCATATTATCTCTCTTGGGTATACCCTTTATGAGACCTGTATGAGAGATGTCGTGATACATGGGATGCTCCTTGAGTATCATAGCCTGGCTATGCAATTGAGTGCTGGAAGTTTTTATCAGAAGAGAGGAAAGGAACTTTGGATTTTCTTGGACTTTATGGCATCCCAATCTCTGAATGAAACGCACCGGCGGTTGAGAATCCAAGATTAAATCAATGAAATCAGGGCTCAACTTCAAATACTCAAAGGGCAAAAGGAAGAACCCACGTTTAAAATTTGTAAGCCAATCAATTTTCCTTTTGCTTTTTCAGCCCCCCCATGTGAGTCTATTTTCTCCTGTGCTTTTTCAGCCCCTATGCGAGTCTAATTCTCCCCAATCATATGAATTAATAGATGACGATGATGATGGTCCAACCTTTTCTATTGAAAGTCACTCTAGTGTCGTTCCATTTGACAATTTTGAGACCCCCATTATTGATATTGACCATATGGTAGCCGAGACTTTAGACAAGGATGTTGTTAAGCCCATTTGTGACTCCCATGGAGAGTCGTTGATCGAGTCATCAGATTTCTTTGAAAATCCTTTCGCTAAGGATATTCCAGATTTATTTGAAAGTGATACTGGGTTTTGTGAACCTAGCCTTGAAATTAAGTGGGATCAACCACCCATTTTTTATTCCCAATCCTTTGATTCACCCTACCCCCAATTAGAGACCACTAATGACATTTTGGGAACTAATTGTTTGTTCCATGATCTTAAACATTTCACTCCATCTCTCACTGACGAGTGGAGCAGTTCAGTGGTCATCTATGAAGTTTGTCATGCGCACAATGATAAGATATATAAATTCTTACCTTCAATATTTCATGCCTATATCTTGTCAATTACTTACATATGTTTTTGTATAGCTCATGCGCAGGTATATGATCGACTTCTAAGGGCATTGACATGCTTTTTAAGGCACAAAGAATGATTTTCATTAATAAAGAGTCTAGCGAGACGTTAAACCAGCGCTTCTCGGGAGGCAACCGGTGTTTTCTCTTTCTCTTTCTTTTTTGCATTTTATTTTTATTTTTCCCTTTTTCGTTGTTAGGATTTACCTTGCAAATGAAAGAGTTTTTGAAGAGAATCTATAAAGACCTTCCTTGTCAAGTCCAAAAGACTAGCTTGGGGGAGTCCGCACTCACTAGTACGCCTCACTCTTCTTTCATTTCCTTTTTACCCTTTTTCCCATTAAGCATCTCATTGCATATTTTGTCTTTGTGCTCACATTGAGGACAATGTGATGTGATGTTTAGCTTGGGGGAGGGATTGCATTTTCCCATTTTGCATTTTAGTTGATCATTTTTCGAATTTTGAATAAAAGAAAGAGAAGATTTTTGAGAAAATTTAAAAAATTTTGAACATCATTGAATGCTTTTCATGCTTTGCTTGCTTGTTTACTATGTTATCATGTTACATTTCCCAAATTTAGAGCTTTCAAAAGATAATGATTCAATATTTATTGAATTATGCATACATGGGGAAGTCTTGTACACAGTAGGCATGGAATGAATCTATAGATGAGTACGTTTGATCTTGACATTTGGCAAGTTACATATATTGTAAGGTAGAACCTCCTTAAACTGGTGCATCCATACCCAGTCTCATCTAGGTGTGTGTAGTTCTTTTTATGATGTGTGTCATGTCAAAACGCATAAGTATGGTTCTCATTTCATTTCTATAAGCATTGTATTCATGATTCACTAAGATTTGAAGTCTTTTTCACTTTGCATTATCCCTCAAAATAAGCCCCTTCATACAAATGTTTCACAAAATAATAGCTACATACAAAAACTGCCTACCTTTTGAGCTAGTAGCTAGACTATGGTGTATGGGTGCTCTTTTGAGAAGATTTGTTCTTATTTGTCAAAGTAAATTTGGTAGAACGAAAATGTTCAAGAAGTGAAGTTATGTTCAGAAAAGAAAAGAAAAAAAACGAATAAGAAAAAAAAAAGAAACGAAAAAAAAGAGAAACCGAAAAAAGAAAGAAAAAGAAATAAATAGAAGAAGTTGTGAGTATCTCCTCAAAATGTCAATTCAATCAATAGAAGGAGTTTACCCTTATGTTTCGTATGTAATAACCCAAATCTGTTACTTCTGGCTTCGTTTTTTCGTCTTTTGGGAAATTGATCGAAGGTTTGGATTGAGTATTCATTTATCATTGGTCAGTTGCTAGCTCATTCTAACTTTCACATGACCATAACTGTTTGTCCACCTTTCACCCATTTCCCAAAGCCTTCTTCTTATATTTCGGCTTCTTTTCTATGTGCATTATGATCTTTGACTTGTATTTTGAATTGTTTACCATATTAGACTGCGGACACATTTTCATAAGTCGTAGATAGGTGAGTGTCTCAAAAACATTTACACATAAAGAAATCACCTTTTACATACATGAGTGTTCGAGTGTACCGTGAGAGTCCATTTGTCAAAAGATCATGCAAGAGCCGAAAATCTATAGTGAAATTCTTTGTGCTACGCCGTTATGTAAATCTCAGCCATGTTTATGTATCATTCTTGCCCACGTTGTTTTTGGGTTATGATTCATTATGTTTCCAAAGCTTTATGTTGAGATTTGTTTCTTGATGGTGTAGTAGCCAACGCTTGCAACCTTGTCCTGGTATTGTTTGTTATGTTTGCTTGAGGACAAGCAAAGGTTTAGCTTGGGGGAGTTTGATAAGTGAATATTTGTATGGTTTTAACCCCCAATTTAGCTCGGTTTTGTATGTCATTTGTGCTTTGTTAAGCCACTTTATGAGCTAATATCGTCTTCTAGGCGAATTCCTATGTTCTAACCTATTTTGTAGGGAAAGTGACGTTTCTACGCCCTTTTTCTATATTTCCGAGCATTTGCCTAGAACCCGACGATTTGAAGATGCAAGCTTGACCAAGTGAAAGGCATTTCAAGAAGGTTCACTAATTCGAAAGAGAGAAGAAGCAAAGACGGTTTCGTAGTTGTCGGAAGATCAATCAATTAGGCGGAAGCAATCATCGCTTTACATCAAACCCTATCAACAAACCCGACTCAAAAGGTCAAGGGGGATGTTGGAAGTCAAGTCAAAGCAAAGGGAGATGAAAGGACAGTCAAGAGCTTCTAGAAGACAACTTACCCGATCGGGTAAGTGTGTACCCGATCGGGTATGTGTGCTGCTTCGAGCATTGCGGCTCCTTCATCCTATTTTTGACCTATGTGTTTAATGCCCGACCTCTTCTCCACGAAACCCTAATACTATAAATAGATGCTCTAGCCCTCATATCATATCATCCATCTCTTCACACAACATCTCTTCTCTTCTTACATTTCTCTTTAGTTTAGTTCTTCTTCTTTCTTAGTTTAGTTTAGTTTTAGTTTTCTCTAGTTTAGTTTAGTCTAGTTCTAAGTTTTCTTCAATTATAGTTGTTCTAGTTGTAATTGGAATTCAAGTTTCCGGGTTTGCATTTCCTATTCAAGTTCTTATTCCATTTCAATCTTTGCTCATCCTTTTCGGTAATCTTTATTCTCGTCTTTACATTATAGTTTCATTTTCTTTTAGTATTTCCTTTATCATGTTTATCATTCTTAGTTTTATAATCTTAGTTTCCTTTTCATTGTTAATCATGCATAAGTAGTCACCTTTCTAGGGTGTAGGATAGCCATGTTAGATTAATTAAAAGATGATAATTGGATAAAAGAAATTGTGCCTTTAAAACGTTGTGTCTATGCATGTTTGGATTGTAACGATAGTTATCGACTTTTGGCCAAAGTCATTTGACTAGTGTGGAATTCTTTTCCAAGGTAGATATACAGGAATTGAATAGACAAAGCATGACATAGTGGATTAAGACCTAGTAAATCGCACTAAAAGCCTGCTAGACCATCTGATCTATGATTGTAATGAACACACCATTCTTACGAACGCTCATAGAATTATTTGCATATCCTAAATCCAATTTCATCAATATGTTAATCTACATGTGTGAACCTACTTCCCTAGATTCTTTTCTTTATTGCATTGTTATTATTTAGTGAATAAGTGACAAACATTTGCCAATCGTCCAAGGTAGAATTCTAACCACAACTATTCACAAGTATCTCCCGTCTCCCCGAGATCGACCCCTTACTTCCCTAATTACATTAATTTGTTGTTAGCCTAGTCTGGGTTATTTATCTTTGATTAGGGTACGCGACAACCCGATCAACCCGGCCGTCAAATGTTGTGTACTTGCTAGGTGGTGTTATTTGCATGTAGCGTACCGCTTGTTATGAGGCTTGTGCTCTTTTCCGCCTCTTTCGTGAATTGATCTACCGAATTTGGGGTACTCGGCGTCTTTGATTGACCGAGTCTTGGATGCGAAATGTTTATCGCATGTCGAATCGGAAAACGTTATATTCCGAGAATCTGGCCAGGTTTAGACTAGGACCAGATATTTATATCGTCGTGCTACCAGGAGGAAATTAGTCTACATATACGAAATGTAGCATCGTGTATGCGTTCAGGGAAATGTTGTATCCCGTGGATGCCTTTTAATCATACTTGCATGTACACGGTGCTAGTGCGTGAGAGATGTTGTCTTTGTGTCGTCGTCTTTGAATGCGTGATTTCATGATATTATTCATGGTCATTGCATGATTGGGCACCGTCTATGTATTGGTATGTTTGAATGGATGATAATATGATGGATTTATTGTGTCACGCATGACTTGGCAGGGTTGTTTGTCGAGTCTCAATCTTATCACAAC
>JAIUZE010004671.1:0-33950 GCA_022085475.1 Heliosperma pusillum | reverse complement strand
AGAGAATTATGATTAGTATTGCTCTTTTACCATTCTAATTCGAATGAGTAGCTTGGACCATCCTTGATAGCCTTACTGTCTTTTAAAACTAGTTATGTTTCACATGTTTCTACGCTTTTTTTCTCGTCTTGGTGGTTTAAGCCAAGTCGGTGCATGCTTCCTCATGTTCCACTTTGGGATGGACCAGCTTAAGTACTAGACCATCTCTGCTTAGGGGGGTCCGCCTAGTAGAGTTTCTCATGTACTGTTGTCATGGGACGGGTAATTGGAATATCTTTGTGTCGCTAGGTCTGATTCAGTCTAGGACTGGATGTTTTCCTACCTTTTTGGTATAAAGCCCTCGAGTTACAGAAGTATACTATCCGCCGTACTAAGAACTATGCCTGTTGTATAGTATTGGTCTTTTCATGTTTTATGTATTCTATGAGTCTTAGAAGGTGAGATTTCACGCCGTCTACTTGTTGATAGAGTTTGGATTAAGTTGTTACTGATTCACATATAATTTTATTAGGGTTTGATTGTATCCGGGGGTGTCCATGTTTAAATTAACCGCTGAGCCACATACCAGCTTCCCTACCTCGTGTATAGTTTATATCAGATTCACATGATAACGTTCATATGCTAGGTTATAATGTTGTTATTTTTTCATCCATGAAAAGCATATCGTATTTGTTAAGGTTTTGTATTTCCATATACATTGCTTTTATGTTATTCATGTTTTATTAAACTCGACATTTCGTGGCTGGGAGAACTCGGAGTTACTCCCCACTGACTGTGGCTTCCGTGTTTATATTTAATGCGGTTGGCAGGTTTGTGATGCATACATTGGGTACATTGACGAGCTAGTGAGCGAAGTATTTACCTTGGACCTATATTCGGTTCTTAGATTGTATATTATTATACACTCTTTTATTTTCGTATTTATACGGGAGATATGTCTCCCGTTTTAGATATTTCTTATGTATAATATTATTTTCTTTTTGTTATGAACTTTTTATTTATGACGCCTTTGTTATGTATTCTCATATTTTATTTAGTTAAATTATTTTTTTTCTTTCCGCAAATTTGAGGGTGTCACACTAGGTCGCCATCTCCAACGCTCAACACATTCCCCTTTTTATCAAAGGCCAACTCGATCCATCTATTTCAAATGTGATGTTTTCTCCTTTCACATCTATACAAGCTCCAACCGTATTTAGGAAGGGTCTTCCTAATATAATATAGTCATTCCTTTCCTTCTTTGAAAATATGACATAGAAATCGACGGGAACGAGGAAGTACCCAATCCGTATTGGGACATCTTCCACAATTCCTGCGGGAGTATGCATAGATCCATCGGCTAGTTAAAGACTAGTACTTGTGAATTTCATTTGTATGGGACAATGGTCATGATAGAAATCAAAAGGCATGACGCTAATAGCGGCCCCTAGATCACACAATGCACCTTTGACCTTATGAAAACACATTGTGAAAGAAATGTTGAAACAACCTGGGTCCTTAAGTTTGGAAGGAATGAGAATCTTCCCTTCTTCAAGGGTAGGTTCCTTGCGAGAGTCTTTGGTTGCTTCTTTTTGCCTAGATGTTTTGCCAATCCGTGCCTCCAATTTTGAAAAAGCTTCGTTTATTGCCAAAGTTACTTCTCCAATTTTTTCTTCCAATTTCCCTTGAGCTTTTATCAATTTAATGATCAAGGCTTCGAGACGGGATGTCTCCTCATGTGTAGGGACTTTGGTTGGTTTGGCTAGTGTTGGATTGTTGCAAAGTTCATGGGGTAACCTAAAAATAGTCTCCTTACTCTTTTCATTCCTAAGAGGATGATCACAAGGTTTATCACTAATCATGTCAATTGTGACAATCGATGGTGTTTCACTCCCTTGGGTGTGTTGGCTAGAACTCGATGGGAGTGAGTTTAAGCTTGAAAAGAAGTATGAGTACATATTATGTTGGGATTGGATTACTTCCCTCAACTTAACATCTACTTTTGCTATCACATGATCATTTTGAAAGGACGAGTTTGGAATTGTATGTGGTGTGTTGGTGGGTTGAGTTTGGCGAAATTATGGGTGGAAAGGGTTTAAGGGTGTGAGTTTGTTCCCACATCGTTGAGGTGTATGCCCTATCCCACCACAAAGTTCACATGGTGTTGTTAATGAGGTAAACGGGGTTGAAAACTTTTGGGCGATATGAAGTGCTTTTTAAGGTGGTTTCGTTTGGTTGAATGGGACAGGCTAAGGAAATTGTAGTGTCAACATCATTTGAAGTTTCCACTCGACTCTTCTTTCGCTCTCCCCCATTGGTTTGTGAACCTTCCCCACTTTCATTTTGTGATTTAATTGATAGGTTTGACAAATTGGTTCTAAACCTACGGTGAAAAGCAATGACAATCTCTTCCCACTCCATAGGTCTTGTGGCTTCCTTTAAACGACGGGTGAACCACCATTTAGCTTCTCCCTTTAGTGATAAAGGAAAAAGGGTTTCTCTAATCTGATTTTGGGTGATTCCCTCCCTCACAAAGGTTTGACACAATTCGCAAAAGGTTTGTAGATGGTGTGACGGGTTTTCGTTTGGTTTTTCACTAAATTGGTTACCCTCAATGAGAGCAGTCAAAGTCAAATGGACCCTAAGGATCCCACTAGCGATCTCAAAAACCCGGTACCTTGGATCTTCCCTTGTTAGCACCATTTTTGTCAACCTACAAGAAAAACACAAAAGAGAAAGTTAGTAATGATTTAGGTACGATTGCACCTAAAAAAGGTAGAAATGATAAACAAAAACCAACAATACATAGATAAACAAAACCGTGCTCCCCGGCAACGGAGCCAAAATTTGATCGGTTATGTCGCGGTCCCGATACAAAAATAATTACCCGCACTTAGGCTAACAACATAAGGAATGTAATTAGGGAAGTAGGGTGTCGATACTCAGGGAGTACGTGTTAACTATGAATTGCTATGGATTGATTTTCATTTAAGTTCGAGTCATTTGAGGTGGTTGTATAAGCTATTAACATAAAATAAAATGACAAGTATGTAAATGACGATATGTAAATGACAAATATGTAAATTGCAGAATGTAAAACTCAAAACAGAAGACTTACCCGATCGGATTGTCACGTACCCGATCGGGGAAGTTCTCTGATCCGAATAACAACAATTAAATTCTAACTAAATACGATATTTAAATGACAATATTAAAAGGCTATCTAACTAGACTAATAAACTAACTAATAACAATAATGTAAACTATCTAAGAACGGAAATAGAAAGACGATAAAGTAAACTATCTAGATAACAATAAAATAGACTATCTAAAACGGTAAAATAAACTAACTAATCAAATTGAAATAGTGAAAGAGGAATACATGTAAAACTAATTAAAAGTTTCATTGATACCAACATTAGAATTACTATGATTGTCTAGGCCTTGTAGCGGTATATTCCTTTCGGATTCGTACCGACCTTTTGGTGGGTCCTAACGTCCTCTCAGCATGGTTAAGTCACTAAACCCCTATTGGCAGTCCTAATTCCCATCCCAACTCTCGTTATAAAGATAGAAATTGACTAATACAAATAATTGTTTATGGCCACTAAACATAGTTATAGAATTTGACACGACCAAAGGAAGAAACAACTAGATGGTTCAAATGGTATATACTCTTCTTTTAATTCATTTAACTCGTGAATCATTTCAATATTACAACTCTATTTATTTTATTTACATAATGTTAATCTTACAATATTATATCTAATTTATGTGATCATGTGATTAAGTAAATTAACAAGAAAAAGATGTATGAAATTAAACTATGAAATATAAATACTAAAGTGATTATGGTGATTATGTTAATAATGATTTTAGTGATAATTTTTAGGATTATATGATTAGGTAAATAATAATGTGCCATGATAAATAATATTTTGGTTTTAACTAGATTAATCTTAGATTGATTTCCTAACAACAACAATATTCTGAGAATGATACTAGTGAGATTATAATTCATGATGGTTAAAATTGCATAAGTAAATCAAGGATAGAGAATTACCGTAATTGGAATGCGATTATGTAAGAAATAAAGTAAAGAACAATTATCCAACCCAATAACAAAAACTTATAAAAATAGTAGAGACACACTAAGAAATAAACTATATTCTAAACTTGTGAGAAAGAAATAAACTACTAGATTATTATGCTCTAAATTGTATATGAAAGTATGTAAGCTGATGGTAAAGTTGATGATAAGTTGTGTGATGATCATTGGCTTTTATAGGGCTACATGGCTGCTGATCCCTCGTCCAATTCATACCCTAGTCAAAACATTAATGCACTCATTTAAGCTCGGTTTGAAGAAGAGCCAAGTAACGTCCACTTGGAGAAATACCCGATCGGGTATATGGTAATCCGATCGGGGAAATGTGCAAGATGGATTCTTCCGTCTTTTCGTCTTAGGCACGGAATCCTATGCCTTGGTCTTGGTCAATGCAATACGGAATTGGGCTTGGACTGATCTTCTTTTGACTTGGGTTGATGTTTCCTTTTGAGTTCAAAGCCAAAGTCCAAAATAAATCCAATTGAGGAATGATGTAGCGGAATCGTAATCAAATCGTGAACTGGCTATCAACAATTCCTTGAAAACTCGTATCATAGTGCCTTTGCTCGATAAAGTAGGAAAAGATAGCAAAACCGCTTCATTTCCTATAAAACTAGTCAAAACACGCAAAACAACTAGAATAGCAATATTAGCTCGTTAATCACCTAACAAAGTGCATAAATCGTATGGAAATTGAGCTAAAACGGGGGATAAATTAGTACAAAATATCACTTATCAAGAAAAGAGGCTAGGCTCTCTTCTCTTAATCTAGGTTTCTAATCTAAAGAGAAGTGTAAGAAGAGAAGAGAAGTGAATTATGAAGAGATGTGTTGAGAAGAGTGGCTGGAGCATCCTTTATATAGCATTAGGGTTTCGTGGGGAAGGGGTCGAGCATTGAACATATAGGAATTAAGGAGGAAGTTGAACCAATTTGCTCGAAGCAGCAGGGATGCCCGATCGGGTACATCACTTACCCGATCGGGTAAGTTGTCATCTGGGTTCTTTGACTCTCGTTTCATCTCCACTTGCATATGACTTGACTTCCAACATCCCCCTTGACCTCTTGAGTCGGGTTTATTGATAGGGTTTGATGTAAAGCGATGAATTCTTCGCCTAACTGATTGATCTTCCGACAACTACGAAACTGTCTTTGCTTCTTCTCTCTTTTGAATTAGTGAACCTTCTTGAAATGCCTTTCACTTGGTCAAGCTTGCTTCTTCAAATCGTCGGGTTCTAGGCAAATGCTCGGGAATATAGAAAAAGGGCGTAGAAACGTCACCTTCCCTACAAAATAGGTTAGAACATAGGAATTCGCCTAGAAGACGATATTAGCTCATAAAACGGCTTAACAAAGCACAAATGACATACAAAACCGAGCTAAATTGGGGGTTAAAATCATACAAATATTCACTTATCAAATGCTCTATATAAAGAGCCTTTTGATGTAAACAGAACTCAGAATGCTTGAATGAAAAATCAGAGTTCTTACTCTATCATTTGTTAACCTGTGCCAGTCTTGGTTAGCTCAAAAACCTCAACAAACTTGTGCTAGTCTTAGTTTGTTGGCCTAAGCTTGAGTCATTCTCTTGTGCTAGTCTTAGTGAATGATTTTTGCTTAGGTTTCACTGCATTTGGAACTGTCTTTGCTTGCCTTGACAATTTTCAATACAAGGTTTTCTATCTTGTTTAGTTGTTTACTTTGTGTGTCTTCTAATTCTGCCATAACCCGTAGTTTGGTGTATCAGAACTAGTGAGGAAACCAAAAGAAAATGTTCTTAGGTTAGACTCAGGACTAGTGAGGAGACCAAAAGAAATCATTCTTAGGTGAATCCTTAGATTAGTGAGGAAACCAAAAGAAAATGTTCTTGAAACAATAAGATTATGACCTATGAAGTGGAAGTACCTAGAAATTTTAAAATACGATTTTCTAACATAAGAGACTTATGAAACTAAATGGAATCCATGCAAAGGAATGATATATTTGGAGTTGACCAATAAATCATTTTATAGACATGAAGATGTTTTATTTGGAGGTGTCCAATTATAGTTGCATGGATAGACATGAAAATGTCTATAAAAGCTAAGTTAATGTGTAACTATGCTTAGATCCAAATCATCAGTAAAATACCTCATACTAGGTGTGTACAAGATACACAACAAAACCACATTTCCAAAATAGAGATTTGGAATAGGATGTGTACATGACACAAGGCTAAGGTATTTACCAAGAGGTTATGAGTTTTTCTATTATAAGATATAAGAAGAGTTTCACTCGAATTGTCGAACGGTCATGTATAGACATGAAGTTCAGTGGGAGTTAAAGTTATTATATAAAGACATGAAGTTCAGTGGGAGAAATTGTTTTCCACGTGAATGACGTATCAGTCATTGTGAGTGACGTATTCATATTACCCTTTTGAAAGGAGTGGTTGGATTTTAATGCTGGATGAAAGAGGGCAACATGTATACAAAAATCAAAATCTATTGTGGAATAGAAGATTTTAGTTTGGCATTTAGAAAAATGTCTTCTATCGATAAGATCCTTAATCTATTTCAACAAGTTAAAATAGGTTATTCATGTTGATGAAAATGGGATCACTATGAAAGGGTCATAGTCATCCACTAAACTTAAGAGTTGTTGATCTCATAAGTACTAATGTTACCGCCATTAGGCCAATCATGTATGCCATTACATGCACGTACCTAAATGTATTGTATGTTGGGAGCATGACAAGCCTATAACAAATCAATCCACATGAGTGTCATTGGATAGCCTACTAGAAAACCCATAAGGTTCTCAAGGAGAACTAGGGATTCATTTTTGTGTTTGGTAGAGAAAATTTGGATATGTGGTAAAAGTTACAAAACCCAGATTTCCAAACTTATAAGGATTTGTCGAAATCCTAGGCGTATTTTTGTTATATAAGAAGCGAATAACTAAAAGGATGATTGAAGAGTCAATCATTATAAATTATACAATTAGAGACCTAGTATATTATGATGATGATAAGGTGGGTTACAAGGAGCTAATGGTAGATCCTTTCACCTAAATACCTATCAGTTATCATGATAACGAGTGGGAGCATCTTTCAAGTTAAATAGCCCAACACAAGATTGAGATATAGACATGTACGTACATGAGTTCATGTTATTTGGAATAACGTTGAATGGAAGGGAAAAGCGATTCAAAAGGTTGGAATAAATGAATATACGGTATATTCACTACCTAAGCCTTTATGGCATTTAATAAGATCGTCATGAATTGTCATGGACAAAATAAACTTTAGATTATATGATATGAAGCAATAACATTGTGTTGATTGTTCATATATGATAATCACATTTATCGTTTGAGTTTCTAAAAACTCATTTTGTGCTTTGTTATATCCAAATAGGTTGTAGAGACAATTTTGAACCCCATTAAAGTTGACTGTATTAACATAGCATTGTCCCCTAGTTGCTTATATGAGGTGACGTCTCCAAGTGACTAGAGTGTGATGCGATTGATGGCAAGTTCAAGTGCCATAGGGTCATAAGGGATGACCAGTCGATCACATAGACAGACTGCAAGAGACAATCTGTCGGTAAGTGACCGCTTATGGAGTTGTGACAATTCTTGTAGCCCGGTCGTGGCAAGAGCTTTTTGAGTCAATTCTTTGACTAAAAACTCTTTGCCTAAGGTGCCACAGTCTCAGAGTGACTTTGATTTATGTTTTACGACCTTCTTAACTAGGGTCAAATGGATATCTTTTGGGTCATGATGAGCTGTGGCTATTCGAAGGAGTGCGATAGGAACTGTCCACCCCTTGTCAGGGCTGTTTTAAAATCTCAAGGCCACTCGAGGAGTAGTAAGCTGTAAATGCGTGGCTACGCTCGGAAGATATCTATGGTAGATAATTCCGGTCAGAAAGTTACTCTCCAGATCGAGGAAATCACTCATGATATGATCAAATACAAGTACGACCTGCAAGACACCTTGCGTTGAGTGAGAGATTGTAATAGCGCAAGAGAATTGGTGACGCACACTTGTCTCGGACAAGTGAGAGATTGTTGGAGTAAGTGTCCTCAACAATAGTGCGATCATATAATTAAATCTCAATAATAAAAATATAAAGGGATGATGAATATTATAGTCAACTGGTCAACATAAATCAGTAACGATTGGCTCAATTGAGTTTGACGTTACTGTCCTATGATGGTGGTGATAAGTTGATCCCTTGAGGTCACACCTAAATGACAATCCCCTAATTATGGACATTAATTAATTGTATAGCGATACAGATTAATTAATCCCTTAAAATTGATCAAAGTTTATATATTTGTGAGAATAATATCTTATTGTAATATGATTAAATAAGATTCATTTTAGTAATTTAATCGTTATATTACTAAGAATGCATTATGTTTATGAAGCATTTGAGATAAGAAAAATTGGTTGATTATAATTACAAATTGTTGTAGATTATATGCAATGAAACTATTCAAAAAACGCAACAAATTGCAACTTAAACTTAAGGATTCAACAACTGTATTATTTCTGTTTTAAGAGACTAAAATGCTAGAAACTGAGAACAGATATAACGTAGCCAAAGCACAAAGCCAATGGACTAAGGGTTGAGAGCCTAATCACAGCACACAACAAAGTATTATGTTCTCAAGTCTCAGCACAAAGCAAAGGACAATCTCCAGCACACAGCCAAGAGGTTTTAACAAAAACAAGGTTTCAGTTTTGTGTTTACTTCAAATCTGCCTTTCATTCATTAGACGTAAGCCTTATATAGGCAATGAGAATACATCTTACTCGTCCATTACATCTAGAGCCATCATTGCCTTTCAAAAGAAACAGAAAACATAAAGTACTTTACAGAATTCATAAATGAAACTGACATAAAGTAGCATAATGTGACAATCATCCTATGCTTGCTTCTGCCTGTTTGTTGGTTGCTTTTTTGGCTAAGAGTGGACTTCTTTCTGTGTTTTCCCGGTGCTGAACTGAAGTGGTAAGGCTTCCACAAGGTTGAGCCACGGTTTTTGAAGCTAGCTTGGCCAAAAGAGGAAGAATGATAGTGACAGCTTATCTACTCCACAAAAGACTACAATGTTGGTTAGCTGAACTTGGTCCCTAGGCTAACTCTTGATCAGTGCGTTTTATGAGCCAAAGCCTCTGGACAAAAATACTAAGGACCCTCCCTTGGACCAAGCCTGACCCCTAGTTTGATTTTCTTATTCTTGGAAGACAGCCTTGGACCCTAACCAAGGCAAATGCTGCTGACTGTTATCCTTGTGGCTGGCTGGCTGGTTGTTGTTTGTTTTGCTCCTGTCCTTGTTTGACTGATTGTGGGTTGGACTATACAGGGCATTGTCATAGCTTGTGAAGTAAGTGGTTGAGCTTGGACTGTGGTTCCTGGTGTCTTGGCTGCTCTGGTCATGGCTTGAATGGTCTTGACATTGAACTCCTGTTGCAACCCCTCCTTCTTGAAAAAGATTTGACCTCAAATCCTCATCATCATCATACTCTCCTTAATAAGGGCTCAGATCTCCTACATTGAATGTTCTATGTGTTGGAGTAAGTGTCCTCAACAATAGTGCGATCACATAATTAAATCTCAATAATAAGAATACAAAAGGGATGATGAATATTATAGTCAACTGGTCAACATAAATCAGTAACGATTGGCTCAATTGAGTTTGACGTTACTGTCGTATGACGGTGGTGATCAGTTGATCCCTTGAGGTCACACCTAAAGGACAATTTCCTAATCATGTACATTAATTAATTGTATAGCGATACAGATTAATTAATCCCTTAAATTGAACTAAGTTTAAATTGTAAGTGAGAATTATATCTTATTGTAATATGATTAAATAAGATTCATTTTAGTAATTTAATTGTTATATTACCAAGAATGCATTATGTTTGTGAAACATTTGAGATAAGTGAAATTGGTTGATTATAATTACAAACTGTTGTAGATTATATTAACCAAATATGAGATTACCCATTTTATTTACATGTAATTATAAAATGTGACTTAAAATGTTAAGTCTAATTTATTTGTTATGAAATTGCATTTAAATTAGTTAAATGTACACATATAAGCCTAATTACATGTTACATGTCACATGTCACATAGGTGACAAATGACAAAATCACAAAAATAAAATGGACTACATTTTATCATGGGAGTCACTGTTTTTTGTGAGCCAAAAGGGTAGGTATTTAGGTCATTATTTGTTGTTCTAATTGAGAATAAAAAAACAACATGATTAATACCTAAACCTAGGCCCTAGCTAGTTTCTTGTCAATAACAAAAGGGAAAGGCAACACCCTTCCCTATTGGGTAGTGTGCCGGCTCCAAGTGAAGGAAAAAGAGAAGTTTTTCCTTATTAATTCACTACTTGATCTCATAATTATAGACTTACTTATCTCTCTATAATCTTAACTCTCACACTAGAAAACTTAGAGAAGTTTTCCACAAAAACGTGAGTTCATATTTCTCTAATAATATACTAGTGTAGTAATATGAGTTATTAGAAGATTTTTAAGGGATACTACTTATCATACTAGTGTAGTATTTAATAGTGATTAAAGGGGTAGTCTTGGGTACAACTTATTAGAGAGTTCTTATACTAAGAACTAGGAGTTCATCCCTAATATTGTAAGCTCAAGAACAAAGTAGGAAGGAGCCCTATTTTGTGCCCAAAATCCGTTTAAATCAATGTAAGGAACTATTTATTCTTCCTTATTTGTTTATATGTTATGCATGCATAAGATCTATTTAGTTTAAGAGTAAACTAAATGTATAATGATATTAGAATTTTCTAATATTAATTTTAAGAAACTAACAAGCGGTATCAGAGCCAAGGTTGTTGCATGCATAATCGATTTTTAGTTTTTTCGAGTTATTGTAAATTAAAGAAAACTAGTAATTTGTGTTTTATGAGATAAAATCACAAAGTTATTTTCATGTCAATATAGTCTGGTCCTAATATGATTTTAGGTCATTTTGATGATTTATGGAAATTTATAGTGCTCAAATATGATTTTTAGTATTTTTATTACATTTTAATGAGTAAAATGATGTTTAAAATGCTAAAAATAGTTAGACTTATCTTATGACCTTGAAATATTTACACAATATCACACATGCATTTTACTTACTGTATGTAAAATGTCGTATGAAGGGGACTTATTGCGTATTATTTATGATTTGTGTATGATAAAATGGAATAAATAAAGGTTAGATTGTTAAAAATACTTCCACTTTGAATATAACCATGAAATTTTAGTATATTGTCACATGAATTATTTCCTGCTAGAATAAAAAATGTGAGACTCATATGATTTGTCTAGCGTGAGTTATGAATTTTTAATGTAAACATGGCATAAATAGTGACTAATTTAGAAAATATAGCTAAAATAAATTTCATGTCAAGAGAAAATTGTTACTGGTTGCATAATTATCCCACATTTCATATTTAAAGTTGAAAATTTAATATGATTAATTTTTGCATGCTTTATGTATTTTATTTGATAAAACCGATAAAGCGCAACCATTTTTCTCAAAAACCGATTCAAAATTTTTAACCATGATTTTTGACATTATGAGTGTCATGGAAATGTTCCAAGAAGTTCAAAAATTTAAAATTTGAAATTTGAAATTATTGTAATTAAATTTGGATTTATTTGATTAAAATATGATTTTAAAGTCTAATTATGAGCAATTATACAACAACAAGTTGAATTATTGTCAAAAATTGAGTGATGACTAATTTTTTGAGGCCTAAATGAGTTGGGATAATTAACTTGGACTTAAATATGATTTAAGTATTGTTTTGTGATTTTAAAGTGTTATTATCACGCATTTCCGTAAAACCGGGTTATATTCGATATAAACCGTTAAATAGAGCGATTTGGCATTTAAATGAGCATGTTTTATACATATTATTATGCTGCGTCATATTTTCAATTTATGAATGTCATATTTTGGTTTATGTAATTTGGAATTATGTAATTTTATCTTAGTATGGCCTTAGTTTTAATCGATATTGCCCGAAATGTAAGGGAATATTGATTCGGTTGTAATTTAATGTGATCTCGAATCACTTTTATTGTATTATTTTATTTTATAAATGTATAATAGGAAATTATTGTAATTTTATTATATATTTTGTAACTAATTGTAAAACCGGAGTTTCCCAAAGACGGTGCCATTCGGAAAGGAGTTCCGAGAGAGAGACGGTAACCTTGGGAGGCGTGCTTATGAAGTTCAAGGGACCAAAGGAGTTGGTTTCCGAATTTGTAATAGAATATATGATTTTCTATTCTAGGAAAGGCCATACTAGGAGTTTTATTTTTATGCTTGCATTTTTATTTAATATGTTTGCATGCATTGCCAAATCGCCATAACATGACATGCATATTTCATCGAGTATTCGACTGTGTCAATTAAAATTATCGTTAATTCATCGATTTAGTTCACTTAAACGAGATAGATAATAAATTGACATGACCTCTCATAATAAATAATTGAGATCAAGCCTTACCAAATGTAGAACCCATGAATCCCAATTTCGCAAGGAAGTAGGCTCGGCTCACCGGGGTGCTAAACTTGTTACGTTGGGTAAGTGGGGTAATAAAGGTTATTACTTTGAAATTTGGATTGAGCTCAACGGAAGTATTCGCGACCGTAGCCGCATGTGTTCCGGGCTTAAGATAAATATTAAAGTAATATTATCGACCGAGAGTTCTAATGTAGAATCGATTAAAGAGTTAATCCACCGAATTATGTTAATAAGGGATGAATCGGCTTACCGTGCCCAAGTTGATATGAATTTGGATCTCGGAATCATTTATAATAGTTGGGTAGAGGTCACTATTTAAATGTTAAAACTTGTTTAAAATGTTTACAAGTATTTAAAATGATAAATGTTGACATTTCCTTTATGTCTAAAATTTGTAGTTAATATTGTTTAAATTCGCAATGGCAAATGCTAATTCATCCACCACCACCTATGCTCCAACTCTCACGAATGTCTCATGGCTTCGATCCTTCATGGATCGATGCAAGTTAGAAAAGAATGGCGCTAATTTTACCGATTGGGATATGCAACTCTGTTTGGCCGCGGAGGGTGACGACAAGTTCGTTATCTTACCAAAGCCTCTCCCGAAACACCTAATGAAAGGTCAACCGCCGCCGCAAGGCGAGCCTATGAGGCTTACCAGAAAGAGTCCGCCGCGATCAAAAACATTTTGATCTTCTCGATGGAGGCCGATCTTCAAAGGAGTGCCATAAGATGAGCACGACCTATGAGATCTATGCCAAGCTTGTGACCATGTTTTTCACAAGCTCCTAGGATCTTACAATATGAGACGGCTTCCACATTATTCAACATGAACCTAAAAGAGGACCAAAAGTTAGCCCTCATGTACTCAAATTGATTGAGCATATTGAGACTCTTAAATTGCAAGGGGTGACCATTCCCGAACAACTCGTTATCGTCCGAGTCTTACATTCCTTGGGAAAAATCAAAGCATATGTGCAGTTTAGGGTAAACTACAATATGCAAAACATGAAAACCTCTCTTCCTGAATTACACAAGATGCTTGTGCAAGCTCAGAGAAACATGGAACTAAATGTTAGCATCTCCAGGGATATAATAGTAAGGGGAAGTTCAAGAAAGATGGTAGTAAAAGGAAGAAGCCCTCCACCTTCAAGGGAAAGGGTAAAGCTATTGAGAATAGCTCTCCCATGCCCAAGTAATGTGGCACCCTCGAATTTGCGGAAAGATAAACAAGTAATTTAAATAAATAAAAGATGAGAATACGTTTTTAATAGGTTCACTTTAGTGAAAATCGGTAAATTTTAAAACCGGAACCTACCATTAAATATATTCATCATAACAAAGGTGTCTTAAAGAAAAAGGTTCATAACAAAAAGGAAATAATATTATACATAAGAAATATCTAAAACGGGAGACATATCTCCCTAATAAATACGGAAATAAAAGAGTGTATTAAATAATACAATCCTAAGAACCGAATATAGGTCCAAGGTAATCCTTCACTCGCTAGCTCGTCAATGTACCCAAGCATGCATCACAAACCTGTCGACCGCGTTAAATGTAAACACGGAAGCCACAGTCAGTGGGGAGTAACTCCGAGTTCTCCCAGCCACGAAATGTCGAGTTTAATAAAACATGAATAACATAAAAGAGATGTATATGGAAAATACAAAGCCTTAACATATACGATATGCTTTTCATGTTATGTAACAAATAACTAACATATAACCTACCATATGAAGGCTAAGCTACTCATGCAAGCTATCATGTGAAACAGTTAACAACCTATACCACGAGGTAGGGAAGCTAGTATTTTTAGCTCAGAGGTTACATTTAAAACATGGCCAAGATACAACTCAACCCTAATCATACAAACTATCATGTGAATCAGTTAACAACCGGTAATCCAAACTCTATCAACCGTAGCCGGCTTGCATCTCACCTTCTACGATTCATAGAATCATCAAACATGAAAGACCAATACGTCTAGAAACAGGCATAAGTTCTTAGCACAGTCAATAGTCGACTTCTGTAACTCGAGGCTATACCACAAGGTAGGATAAACATCCTAGTCCTAGACTGCGCAGACCTAGCGACAACAGCTAACCCATTCCCTGTCTCATGACCAAAAGTACATGAGAATCTCTACTAGGAGACCCCCTAAGCAGAGTTGGCTAGTACTTAAGCTGGCTCCATTCCCAAAGTGGAAGCAATTAGGCAGCCATGCCCCGGCTTGGTATCAAAATCCCAGGCCAGTGACACAAAAGCTATCAAGCTGTGAACTATATACTCGTTAAAGATAGTAAGGTCTATCAATGTCATGGTCTAAGGTACTCATTTAGAATTAGAATGGTCAACACGCCATATAATCATAATTCTCTATGAGTACTTAGTCAACACGACATATATCATACAATTAAACAGTCACGGGAAAAACTTCCTATCATGTGACTAATTGCATATAAATCACCTTCAAATATCATATCGCCTCATATCTACTAAGGCTCATTCATTCATTCATTAAATAAAACTTTACCTGAAGACAAATCCCCGACCCAAGTCCCGCGACGGGTCATCAGTCAAAACGGGGCTGACTAGATCATAGTTTGACCAAACCCTTTTGGTCAAACCGGCTAGAAACAGAGTCTTAGTCTTTTAGGCTTGCACATAAGAATATCATATTCATTTCAAGCTATTTTATTCTAATTTCTAACATGTGAATTATTAATTCTTACGAAACCCGCTTGACTTAAGGGATATCAAATTAAACTACAATCTCATGCTATAATTTCTAACATGTGAGAAATAATAATATTATGAAAACCGTTTAATTAAATAATTTACTTATTAAAATTTCCCACTAGCTAAATATTACAAAACATGATATAATAATAACAATAAACTCAAAAACCGTCACAAGCCCCAAGGAGGGCTCACGGGTCAGCCGGGGCTGGACCGGGCCGAGACTGAACCGGGCTTGGACTGGGCCCACGGGCCTGGTTTGGGCCTGTTTTGGTCAACATTTCTAAAATCGTTTCTTAATATTTCCCGCATGCTTAACATATTTAAAACCCGTCAAAACAACAACAAAACAATCAAGTCTCGACACAAGCCCAAAGGGCCAATTAACGGGCCAACCCAGACCGGGCAGCCGGGCCTGGACCGGGCCTGAACCGGGCCTGCCGGGCCTGTTTCTCGGCCACCCTACACGGCCACCACCAACAACAACCCCAAATTTATTTCTAACATGTTTTAGTTAACAACCATCCATTTTAACAACCAATTCAACCATCATTCATACTAAAATTATGATTATGAACAAATCATCCAACATGTAAAAAACACTAAATATGTTAAAAACTCATAAAAATTAATAATAATAACAACCTAGCATGTTACTACTTAAAACCGTGAATAACAAAACATATGTGACATTAATTCGTCGAGTAACTCGGTAATCGTTACCTTAGCTAGCACAAAAGCAAATAGCACCAAAATAATACCTAAAAACCCGTCTACTAATCTTCTTCTAAAATATACGAGTCACCAAACTCGTCTTCATAATCTTCTCCTATTAGAAATGACAAAAATAACATTATTAGCATTAAAACTTGATTTCAACAATTAAAGTGTTGAAAACGATTTTGTCGGAATTGAAAATGAAACGTACACGGAGATGAAGAGCGGAGAGGAGACTCTAGAAATATAATTTAGAACAGAGTTGGCCAAGTAACGAAGGTTTTGTGACGATTTTGCTCAAGATCGATCAAGAACACGAAGAACAATTGTGATTATATTAAAGAAGGTATTAAGTAGATATTAAGTTGATTTAATGTAAAATAAAAAGATAATTTGTGAGTAAGAGGGGAGGTTTGGACCGTGTAATATAGAGGATTAATGGGAGTCGGGTTTTGAACATGTTGTTATGGGATTGACTCGGGTTTTATAAATATCTTAGATATTATGGTAAATATCTAGATGTTATTAGATATTATGTTAGTTTAATCAAAAGAAATGAAAATATCTAATCCTAAGGGACAAGAGGGAGAGGCGTGTGGAAGAGGAAGAAGTCGGGTCCGGGTTTAAGCGATTTGTTGCAGAATTTAAGTTGACAGATCGATAAAGTTACAAATATCTTAGATATTTGTATTAATTTAATCAAAAGTAATCAAAAGCCCAAAAATGAGGAAAAAGGTGCCTTGGGGCGTGTGGCACATGTAGGAGTCGGGTTTTGGGTTCGTTTCGGGACTTAAGTTGACTCGGGAATAGTTAAATGAAGTTCGTGTTTAAACCGTATAACCTACTCTTTAATTCCAAATAAATTCAAAATAATTATATTAAATTATCATAAATTCAAATAAATCGTAATAAATTAAAATAAATTAAATTTATTATTTTTCAAATATAATTTCGGTCTTTCAAATTAAGGGGTGTTACAATCACCCCTCCTTTTCAAAAAGTTTCGTCCTCGAAACTTGAGAGTAGAAAACAAAAGTATCAAAGATAAGAATCGGTTTACAAAATTAATACGAAAACTTTTATTAGGGAAAAAATATTTATGAAACGAAGTTTATCTAGAAAACGGTTTAAAGAAGAATTTTCATAAGTGTGAAACTTTACTTACGGATCTCAAGAATGCTCGTCATGAACGAGAACTTTAATTATCCAAACAAATCATTGTCGAAATAGTGAAATCGAAGATTAAAACAAGTGTTAGTAAGTGGAAGACTAGTCACCAGACGTCTCCAATAACAGATCTAAACACCCAACCAAACACGAAATCCAAATATAAAAGCGAAAGAATCTATTTTCTCCAAAAAGAGGGTACAAAGTCCATCTTTAGACTATTTTAAAAGTTAAATTAGGATTACGACATGGAGATTTGAAAGTTTTCTCAAGGATAGAAACACAACAAGAAAACATTACACGAACGTATAGCGACTCGAACATCGAAATCACAAATCGTGATAATAGGAGGTACGCCCAAACGATTAAAAAGGACTAAAAAGGGAAAGGATTGAAAGGTAGCGGATTGACTAAGGATCAATTTGAGGGAAGAGAGAGGAATGAACCACAATACTATCTTCCATCTATGAAAATTCAAATGTCGATCGTAATTCGACAACACTAACTGCACCAGAATCTAGTCCTCAAGAGAGTGCAATATATCCTCAACATTTTCAATCATCAGATTCCTACCAAAATATTTCATAAGCATGACACATCGAGTAACAACTCCCAATTATTCAAATTCAATTAAAATCTTCTAAGGTCCATCGGTACGGTAAACTCCATAACTAACAACCCATGAAAGATTCATTACGAACTCTAATCTTCTTAGCTCCATCAAAACTCTTATTGGAAACCACCATCAAAATATTTATAATTAGGGAAACAAGACCGCTAACAACCTCAAGGTAAAAGAGATTTATCATGAAATCCTTTGATCCAATTTATTCCAAAATTCATTACCCTAAATTATTAACAATGAACCTTCTCATCCTCAAAAGTTGAATCACAAAACCTCAAAGAGATTAGTCACCCAAATCTCATTTCACTTAACTTTTGCCAAACATAGGGCAATGCGACCGTAAATCAATTTATTTATCTCTTCCAAACTCTCAATACATCGGTTTTCGCTTATGACGATATTCCTCAAGTTGTGTCATCCAATCCTAATTCCACAAAGTATTTATTCCCGTTAGGGTCCACATTTAACGACAACAAATTCCCAAGTAACATTTAAAAAAAAATCACTCAACTTCCTAACCACAACTACAACTATCATTTAAGCTTATTTCGATCCTCAAAAAGATATTGCAACTTCAAGTTTTCATAATCTAAAACCACTAGGAGAGTTTCATCCTAAGCTTATTCTCAATTTTCTATAATCATTTAAACACGAAACTAGCTCAATAGGACGGTTAGGTATCATATTCGAAACTCCTTCAAAACACATCTACTAACCCTTACGATAGCTAAAAGAAAACTACCTCTCAAGAGAGTAGGGATAAAAGAACATGATACAAGGAACCTTAGGAAGCATCATTAAAGACTACGATAAGAAGAAATTAAAAGACGAAGGCGAGAAAAGAAAACGAGGTTGATTTTAAGGAAGTGAAACTACCAGACACTATCTCCGGGGGGGCATCGACTTCGGCTCGACGGAGTACATAGCTGGATCCTTTAGCTTTGGCACCGGTTGCGGAAGTCTGACGATCGGGACATTCACGAATGAGGTGTCCAGGCTTCTTGCAGAAAAAGCAAAAGAGGGGCCTATCATAGCATCCTACTCCCGGGTGAAAGGGTTTCCTACAACCGTCACAAAATCGACTTCGAGCTTGAGCTTGAGGGGGAGCATTGAAACGTCTCTGGTTAGCATAGGCATTAGAGGAAGAGGGAGCGAAAAGTCTTTTGTCATGGAAGTTTGACCTTGGATTGAAAGAGGAAAAAGGAGATGGACTCTTCATCTTCGCCCCATCACTAAAGACCTTCATGGAGTCCTCGGCCCGAAGGGCATCGTCATACAAATCTCCGAAAGATGTAGAGCTCCTCCTTAGTTTGCTTTGGAGCAAAGCACTAAGCTTATTACGATAGTAAAAAGCTCTATCTTCATCATCCTTGATGAGTCCTGGCGCAAAGCGAGCAAGCTGGTTGAATTGGGTGGGGAAGTCTTGGGTCATCAAATCACCTTGCTTGAAATCGATGAACTCTCTGAGTCTTTGCTGCTTGAGCTTCATGGGGTAAAATCGATCCTCAACAAGAGACTTGAAACATTCCCACTCGAAATTGATTTCAAGGATAGCGGTGGGATTGGAAATAGACCACCAGTAGTCTGCCTCCCTTACCAGGAAGAACTGAGCAATCCTTACCTTGTCCTCTGCAAGGACTTGGTAATAGTCGAATTGGTTCTCCATCTCTCGAAACCATTCCGAGAGCTCGGTAGGGTCCGGCTCACCACCATAAGGCGTAATATTGCTCCTAGCAATTTGGCTAGCCACCCAAGCATAGCCTCCTTGGCAATTGTCTTCTCTATGAGGAGGGACTTGGTTGGCACTAACAACGTTCTCTTCTACACGAGGTCCAACCATCTTCATAAGAAAAAAAAACAAATTAAGTTACTCCTATCAATTAGCATACACAAATAGACTACCAAATAAAGTCCTTAACTTCTACCCATCCTACCATTCTATCTCACAGTTTATTATTTTATTTAGGTCAAGTTATTTATACTAGGGTACACAAACGTGCGTCGGGAGCGAAATGCTCTGATACCAACTGTGACACCCTCGAATTTGCGGAAAGATAAACAAGTAATTTAAATAAATAAAAGATGAGAATACGTTTTTAATAGGTTCACTTTAGTGAAAATCGGTAAATTTTAAAACCGGAACCTACCATTAAATATATTCATCATAACAAAGGTGCCTTAAAGAAAAAGGTTCATAACAAAAAGGAAATAATATTATACATAAGAAGTATCTAAAACGGGAGACATATCTCCCTAATAAATACGGAAATAAAAGAGTGTATTAAATAATACAATCCTAAGAACCGAATATAGGTCCAAGGTAATCCTTCACTCGCTAGCTCGTCAATGTACCCAAGCATGCATCACAAACCTGTCAACCGCATTAAATGTAAACACGGAAGCCACAGTCAGTGGGGAGTAACTCCGAGTTCTCCTAGCCACGAAATGTCGAGTTTAATAAAACATGAATAATATAAAAGAGATGTATATGGAAAATACAAAGCCTTAACATATACGATATACTTTTCATGTTATGTAGCAAATAACTAACATATAACCTAGCATATGAAGGCTAAGCTACTCATGTGAATCAGTTAACAACCTGTACCACGAGGTAGGGAAGCTAGTAGGTGACACCCTCAAATTTGCGGAAAGAAAAAAATAATTTAAATACATAACGAAGGGTGTCATAAATAAAAGGTTCATTACAAAAGAAAATTTATATTATACATATGAATTATACAAGACGGGAGACATATCTCCCGTATAAATACGGAAATAAAAGAGTGTATTATAATATACAATCTAAGAACCGAATATAGGTCCAAGGTAAATACTTCGCTCGCTAGCTCGTCAATGTACCCCAAATATGCATCACCACATGTTCGACCGCATTAAATATAAACACGGAAGCCACAGTCAGTGGGGAGTAACTCCGAGTTCTCCCAGCCACGAAATGTCAAGTTTAATAAAAACATGAATAACATAAAAGCAATGTATATGGACAATACAAAACTTTAACATATATGATATGCTTTTCATGTTATGAAAAAGATAACTAACAAATAACCTAGCATGTGAAAGCTATCATGTGAAACCGATAATAAACTATAACTCGAGGTAGGGAAGCTGGTATGCTAGCTCAGAGGTTCCTCTCAGAAACATGGCCGTGATACACTCAAACCCTAATCAACACGTAATCATGTGAATCAGTTAACAACCGGTAATACAAACTCTATCAATCCTAGCCGGCTTGCATCTCACCTTCTAGAACTCATAGAATCATACAAACATGAAAGACCAATACTTCTACAAACAGGCATAAGTTCTTAGCACGGTCAATAGAAGACTTCTGTAACTCAAGTCTATACCACGAGGTAGGATATACTTAAATATTTAGGCTCAGCGGTCACTCCGGTAACATGGCCCAAATACCAAGCACACATCTAGGCTCAGCGGTCACACTAATGACATGGCCCAGATCCACAGCACATATCTTAGCTCAGAGGTTCCTCTCAGAAACATGTCCAAGATACGACTCAACCCTAAACCTAGACTGCGCAGACCCAGAGAAATGCGGAAAAAAAACCTCGCATCCAAGACCCATGATACAATCACATGAGTACACCCTAAGAAGATCCATCAAAGGGGTTGGCTAGTACTTAAACTGGCTCCATTTCCCAAAGTGGAAACAATGGCAGCCATACCCCGACTTGGATATAAACCCACAAAGCCGGGACACAGAAGCTATCAAGCGTGAACATATACTCGTTAAAGATAGTAAGGCCTAACAATGTCATGGTCCAAGATACTCATTTAGAATTAGAATGGTCAAGACGCCATATACTCATAATTCTCTATGGGTACTTAGTCAACACGACACCAACCATATAATTAAAACAGTCACAGGGAAAACTTCCTATCATGTGACTAATTGCATATAAATCATATTCAAATATCATATCGCCTCATATCTACTAAGGCTCATTCATTCATTCATTAAATAAAACCTGACCTGAAGACAAATCCCCGACCCGAGTCCCGCGACGGGTCATCAGTCAAAACGGGGCTGACTAGATCTTAGTGTGACCAAACCCGTTTGGTCAAACCGGCTAGAAACAGAGTCTTTACCATATAGACTTGAACATAAAAATCATCATATTCATTACATGTTATTTTATTAAAACTTCTAACATGTGAATTATTAAATCGTACAACCACCCGCTTGACTTAAAGGATATCAAATTAAACTACGGTCTCGTCTTATAATTTCTAACATGTGAGAAATAATAATTTTATGAAAAATACTTTTAATTAAATAATTTACTTATTAAAATTTCCCCCTTGCTAAATATTACAAAACACGAATAAAATGACGATAACTCAAAAACCGTCACAAGTCCCAAAGTGGGACCCACGGGCTGAGTTGGGCCGGACCCCACATGGGCCTGAATGGGCCCACGGCCTGTTTGGGCTGATTTGGGCTGATTTTTACAACTTTCCTAAAACCGTTTCCTAATATTGCCCGCATGCTTTAACATATTTAAAACCCGTCAAAACAACCATTAAACAATCAAACATCGACACAACCCAAAGACCAAAACCCGGACCAATCCAGACCGGACCAGGACCGGCATGAACCGGCCTGAACCGGGCCTGAACCGGCCGGTTTGGGCTGGTTTTTCCGGCCATTTCCCACGGTTCACACAACCACCATTCCCACTTCAATTCTAACATGTTTTTAATTAACAACATCCATTTTTAACATCCAATTCAACCATCATTCATACAAAAATCATGGTTATAAATAAATCATACTTATATGTCAAGAACACTAACATCTTAAAAATTCCATACAACATATAAATCATACTACTTATCATGTTAGTACTAAAAATCATAAGTAACAATAATATGAACTAAAACCTAAGATATGTGACATTATTTCGTCGAGTAAATCGGAATTGTTACCTTAGCTAGCTAAAATCAAGTAGCACAAAAATAATAAGAACTAAGAAAATAAGAAACCCGTCTTCTAATCTTCTCCTAAAATATACGAGTCACCAAACTCGTCTTCAAAGTCTTCCCCTATAAGAAATGACAAGAAAAACATTATTAGAATTAAAACTTTGATTTTCCATAATTAAAGTGTTGAAAACGATTTGGACGGAATTGAAAATAAACCGTACTAGAAGATGGAGAGCGAAGAGGAGATTCTAGAAATATAAGTTAGGACGGATTTAATTAAGAAATGAAGGTTTTATGATGATTTTGCTCAAGAACGACGAAGAACGGATGAAGAACGACGAAGAAACGAATGAAGAACGATGAAGAACGATTAATTAGATCTTAATTTGATTGATTGTAAAATGAAAAGGTGTTGGTGAGTAATGAAAAGAAAGAAAATATCAAGGCTTAAGAGGGGAAAAAGAGACGTGAGAAAAGAAGAGAAATCGGGTCTGTTTTTAAGCGATTGCGGAATTTAAGTTGACAGACCGATAAAGGTACAAATATCTTAGATATTTTTATTAGTTTAATCATATTAATTAAAAGATCTAATATGAGTGGAAAAAAAAGTGACATGGGGCGTGTGACTCATGTCAAAGTCGTGTTTCGGAACTTAAGTTGATCCGGGAATAGTTAAATGACGTTTGGCTTAAAACCGTAAACGTTATTATTTAATTCCGAATAAATTCAAAATAATTATATTAAAATATGATAAATCTTAATAAATCTAAATAAAAATAAATCAAAAATATTATTTTTTTAAATAAAATTTCGGTCTTCAAACTTATGAGGCGAGTCGGGAAAAAGTCAACGGAAGTCAAAGTTGACTGAAGAGTCGAGAAAAGTCGAAGATGACTTAAAAGTCAAGAAAAGTTTAGGACGACTTAAAAGTCAAGAAAAGTCAATGACGACTTTTAAAAAGTCAAGAAAAGTCAAAGACGACTTAAAAGTCAAGAAAAGTCAAAGATGAATAAAAACGGTCTTTTCATGAAATCTCTCAGAAATTCCAAATACGAACGCGGAATTTCAAAATACGACTCGGAACAAAAATTTCTATTTTAAAAACTTAAGTTCTACTGAAAAGTGTTAGTAAATATTTGTACTAGAAAAATTGGGCACTTTTCGGGTTGTTACAGGATCTATGTCGGAAATACGTTTGAAAGATTAATTGAAACAAAGAAAAGAATTAATGAAAGTAAAACGAATCAGATTAGCAGTGATAATACGAATATTAGTCAGTTAATTAACATAATTAAACTACGTCAAAGCGAAACAGGAAGTTCAGAGACGAAAACCAGCCCGGAACAGGCGCAGCAGGAGGTGCGTCCTCTAGAAGAGACGCAACACTCTATGCGTCTGTTCCTAAGTAGGGTTCTGGCTGTGAAGCCAGAATCGCAAACAGTTAGTGTTCGTTAGTGAATTACGATTTATTAACGATCTACAAGTCGAATTTAAGTAATTTAAGTCATGTTAATTACACTAGTTATATCAAAGGCGAATCTAGAGACTAAATATATACGGATCTAGCCTCTAAAGACAAAATTTGATGGATGACAAAAATCCACTAGTATTGACTATTAGGTATTTAAGCCAAGACAAACTAATATAAAGAAAGACTAAGAAAAAGGTTTGAAAACGATTTTGACATAAATCCGACATGAATCTTATGTTATTTAAATAAAGTACAATAAAAAAAAATGGGATTAAACACCCTCAGACTTACATGTTGAGGAAACGAGATATGAACTAAAGTTATCGATTTAGCGATAGCTCGACTCGAATGTAAATAAAGTGATCTGGTAAGAGGAGCGATCGATTAATTAAGATTGATTATTGTTGAGTTGGCAAATTGGTAGGTCAATGCAATAACGTGACGGGAACCCAGAAAAATCTGAGCTTACGTGATCGATTGATCAAGCACGTAATTGTCAAAATGCTTAGAGTAAGGTCTAGGATGCAAAGAGAGAGAAAGAAGGGGCGGAACACTCGCGTGCCTTAAACGTGTGCACGAACATCTCCTTATACAGGGAGAAATCCGAAGAGTTATGGAATAACTCGAACACGGAAAGAATCTAGAAAATATTCCGAAAATAGAGAAAGCAGATGGGGAAGAGGCACAGTAGATGATGCACCTCTTCGAAAAGGCGCAGCAGATGTTGCTCCTCTTCCTCATAGGTGACTCGGAGTTTTAAGACGGCTTATAGAAATGAAGCGTTGTTTGACCCGGACTCCAAAATGACTCTAACGACTGTCAAAACGACCGTATCGGTACGTAGATGACGACCAAGAGGTAGACACAACTGTTTGAGCTATCACTTGACGATAAACTTACGAAATGTCATACATCATTCCGCTGTACCAAACATGCGGCCCAATCATCATTGGGTGGTTGGCGGAAGATGTCTATTCGAGGTATCTACACCTTATACTCGTTAGAATTTATGCCGGAGTGGTAGGGGTACATTCTCATATGCTTGTTGCATAAGTTAGTGGGAATTTGACGACGTTGTTAGGAGAAAAACGTGTAGCATTGGTCGACCCGGCGGTAAAATGTTGTATTCTTGCAGGGTGGTGTCATTGCATGTAGCATACGTGCTTGACCTTTACTTGATTTATCATCTACGTACTGCCGGAGTATGAGTACTTCTTATTTTGACAACCTTTCCGTTAGCTGCCCTTGCCGGATTAGGTATACTCATTCTCTTTCCGCCTCTTCCGTAAGCTACCCTACCGGATTTGGGGGACACGGCTCCCGTTCTGTCGACCGAGTCTTGGATGTGGAACACCATACCACATGTCGAATCGGGAAACGCCTTTATCCCGAGAGTCTGTCTAGATTTATACTAGGAGCGTATTATATTATCGTCGTCCTACCGAGAGCATTAGAGTCTATGGTCGTCTTGTCTTGCATAATGCAAATGCTAGTGCATTTCATTTACCGTGAGAGTAAGTTTGTAACACATGATGTTTTGAGTAGATATATATTTGATGGTCGGATGCCTGGTATTTTCCTGTGTGTCATGTCTCCAACCTCTTCGACTATATGGTCACTAATGGTGAGATGCAAGACGTTAGTAGCTATATAGTTCCAAGGCGTGTATTCCCTAGGTCACGGTTATATGATGATGATTTTGTTGATACTCACTTGTTTATATCGCTAATATGTAATGTCTCTGGTACTCGGCATGATACCTGTATATGTATGATGATGTATGTTTATATGATTTAGTTATGTTCGTTTTAATGTGATATGGCAGGGAGAACCACAAGTTACTCCCCACTGAGTTTAGCATTCATTTTTAATGAATGAAAAGGTTGTAGGTTTGTGTTTGCATGGGGTTTTGACGAGTGAGCTAGCGAGCGTTGTACTTATAGCGGCTCACCTTTAGCACTGTAGTCTATCGTAGTTTTTTTTATCTTATTTGTGTACTTATCAAGGGATCGTGATCCCTTGTATTTATTTATGTTACAATTTGTATAAATGATTTAATAAGCTAAGTTTTGGTTTTATAATATAGTGACAGTCACGGTTTTGCTTTTTACGTTTTGTAGAATCTCGTATATCCGCTAAAAATCTATGTGTTTACTTTATTGCATTATCGCGGGGTGTCATATTGGGTAAATGGAACAAGGGAGAAAAATGGGTCATCTTTGGTGAAGGTCGTTTACTAAGGTAGAATTACATCAAGTGTTTCTCTACTATTCGATTCTTTGCATATTAAGTGTTTGATAGTTTTTTTCTTAGAGAAAAATCAAATCTTTATTTGTTACATGTTCAAAATCTCAACTTATTTCCCATTTTGTGTCTCATATTTGTTAGTCAGTGTTAAATATCCATTGTTTGTGAATGTATCGTATTAGTAGTTGTTAATAATGATTAGAAGTTTTAAATACGCAATTAGTGTCTTAAGTAGTCTTAAAAGAGTCTTAGGCAAGTCTAGCTTATATTCATCGCCTTCGCTAGGGTTCGACCATTTATTTACCTCTTTACTACCTTTTATTAGGATAGTTTGATGTTTGGTTAGGATTTATAAGTATCTATTTGGTCTTGCTAATTACCGGATCTAACGACTTCCGTTTTTACCTTGTCAGAAATCCTAGCTTCTAGGTTCAAGAAGGATTTACATATTAATTTCTTGAAGAAGTTCCAGTTTAAGCATGTCCAACTTCTCAAGAGCTGTTTAACAGAAAGTCACGAGGAAAGCCTAGTGGATAAAAGGAATGCTTTGGTAGGAGGCAAGACAAAGGCAAAGCTATCTGACTATCTGAGGGGGTATGAGGAGTGCCCAAAAGGGAGTAGTGGTCAAATCGAGGTAAAATATATTTTTTTAGTTAAAGTTATGGTGGAGTATATCGACAAAACTATAGCGATGAGCATGGTCCTAACCAAACGAGTTATTGTTGGAAGAGGTGTAACCAAAATCATTGTTGTAAGGATTCTGCAAGGCAACCAGTTGGATGCTTTGGGGCAAATTAGAACACCAAGCTTGTGACTGTTATCCTATTCAAAGTATAGAGGTGGGAGTAAAAAAATCTTTAGTCAAACCATCTAGATGTGACCTGCGATATTAAAACATTACGAACATTGGAATGCGTGGGAAAATGTGATTTTAAAAAAACAATTAATTTAAAACGAAACAAGTGCAGAGTTACAAATGAAAATACACAAAGGAAATATGTGTGTTTAAAACTTCACCCATCCAAAGTAACAAACTTCAAACAAACAGAAATGTAAATACAACGAGGATATAATCCCCCAAACCCAGGTCCAAAATATAACAAGTCTAGATTAAGCGGTAAGTTAATTGTTAGGCGGTCAACGCTCACCAGCTCACTCAAATGACAACCCATCAAAAAATGTCTTTTCACCTGTACATCCATTAAAAATAAACGTTACAGTCGGTGTAGAATAATTCAGTGGAAAGGAAATATTAAGTCAAGTAACATAAGAGACAAATGAGAGCAATAAATACAATAAGAAGTAGTATCCATCAGAGGTACACCTAATCATAAAAACGAAATTTTTTAATAATTAAATAAAAACTGGGTGTCTTGCTTACAACCATTTTTATTAACTTTTATTAATTATTAAATCGTATGAAATATATTCAAAACGTTAAGTAAAGATTTACCTGTTGCACAATTTTAACAATATATTTATATTATATCATTGCTGTGGGATGTAAAGAATGTTAATTCTTGATGAATATTGATACATGGAATATTTATATTTAAAGAAAGAATAAGATCATACAGATTATTCCTAAAAAATACATGATTTCTTGAGAGTAAATGGCGTATGAATCGTCGGTGATAAATATACACGAATGTCGTGAGTGATTGTAGCCACAATGAGTTTTTGTGATTGCTTAATTAAAGGAGGAAATTGGCTAGGTAGAAACTTTTTCTACAGTCCTTGAGACCGAAGATAATAGTGTAAGGCCGGTCTTTGAAGTAAGTAATTAGAACTCCATTTTGGTTAGCGGTATTGTCAAGGTGTCAATGAGTTGATCGCCACCCTTCATGTGTTGTATTCAAATAGTACAAAAGTGGACTTGTTATGGAGCAAAGTGAAAGTTAATAGATAGATGCTTCATTCGAGAGTGAAAGACGAGAGTAGTGGAGTAATTTGTTGCTCCTAAGTTTTTACAGAATATCATTATTATGAGGTGGGTGATAATATGCACAATTTCAGATAAGAGGTCAGTGAGCCACAAAACCTCAGTTGTAATATTTGTTATGGCGCAGAAGTATGCCTCATTGGCGGAACCTGATATAGCTCGTTATTTCATATATAATTAAGATATGAGATTTTGGCCAATGAAGACGATGCAACCTGCAATAGACACAAAATCATATTTGTGTCTGGTTCAATCAGTGTGACAGTACATCTTGGGATTTAGTGGGGAGCTTTTGTAAGGTGGATACTGCGGTGATGCTGTTCAGGAAGCAAAGTAGGCGTTTTAGGGTTGTTCAATGTATCGATATAAGGTAATTTAGGAATTCGGCTAATTTGTTATCGAGAAGGACAATATCGGGTAGGTTGGGATATAGTTATGGAGGGCTCGCAACTATCTGTTAATCAAGTTGTCGGATAAAGGGTGGATGAAGCGACAATGGAGTGGTGGAGGGATGGAATCAAACGTGCTCTATTTTATAGCGCATAAGTATTTCGGATATGAAATTGTTTTTATTTAGATAGTGGCGACACATCAGAAGTAGAAAACAAGTCCTTTAAATCTTTTAGCAAGAATCTGTTAGAACTGGCATCATTCAATTGAGTGATTTCAGTGGTGGTGGGGTTTTTCGGGCCCTGTGAGAATGATCATGTACATAGACAAGATCATAAAGTGACATTTGATTACAGTCATAAATAAAGAGAGATAAATTAGAGATTGAGTTTCTCGACACATATGATATAAGATATTACTGATTTTGGTGAACTAAACCGCCAGAACTTGTATAAGACCTTAAATGGCCTTACTAAACTAGAAAATATGACTCTAGAGTATCGCGAATGACAAACTCGGGTGGTTGCGTCATAATACATCATCAATAAGCGCTCCTTGAAGGAGTGCATAATTAACATCAATATAACGAAGTGACCATCCATTGCTAAGAAAGAGGGAGAGGAAGAGACAGGCGGTGGTTGGTTTATTCACATGCCTAAACCTTTCAGAGTAGTCAAGTAAGGTCGTTGTTCATATGCTTTGGCTATAAGGGAATTATTAGGATGGTTAGGCTTTCTTCAGAGTTGATTTTTATGCGAACACATGTTTGCAACTTACTAAATTGTGAGGGACATCCGGTGAAATTAGAGACCATGTATTGTTACGAGTAAGAGCATTAAATTCGTATTGCATCGTAGCTCGTCGAGGGGGAGGGGAGAAGGGTAAAAAAGGCCTCCTTTATGGTTTTCGGGGTAATGTATTTGGAGGATATTGTGGAGAGGTTGGTTTATTTGGAATGTGTCAAAATATATTTTAGCTTTGGTTTTTGTATATTGTTTTAGAGTTTATTTACAGGTCGTGTGGAGGGTGGAAGGTTTGGGGTAGTAGTGATAGAGATAGTAGCGGTGGACTGACTGTTTGAAGGGTTGAAAGGGTTAGGAGTCAAAAAGAGTGACAGTGATTTCTAGGTATCAGATAAAATGGGGATGTTGTAATAGCGGTCTACTCAAGAGTAGTGATGGCTTGTTTAAGTGTTATTGTGAGAGGACATGAGAGGTCAAGGGATTGTGCGTCATTTAGTGATGCTCGCTGATGAAGATAGGAGAGTGTTAAGGTGAATTAGAATAGTGTAGGAACTTCTCCCTCAATGAAACCAACATGCTGTGAGGTGTAGATGCAGGATTTGACGGGATCAAAGCCATAATTAGGCAGTTTGAGTAGTAAAATAGCCGATGAACATACAATTATTTGAACGTTACCGAAGTTTGTGTCTATTTAAGGTTAGAGCCCTGAAAAACTTAAGCATACGAAGTAATGATGTTTGGGTAGGTTTAATTCTTGTTGGAAGAGGATGAAACACAGTGATTGATTTTTAAAATTCATAGTATGGAGTCGACTGATTAAGTAGGCAACGACGGTGGTGAAGGTGTTAGGCTAAATCAAGAGTTAAAGTTTAGCCTGAGTGACAAGAGATAGACTGGCTTTAAAGATGTGTCAATGTCTTTGTTAGGCGGGTTTATTTCAGTTTGATTGTTTGTGGTTTAGAAGTGAGGTGATAATTTATACATAGGCTCAAGTGAGGTGTAATTTTTATTAATTCCTCACCTTTGTTGCAATAACACTGACAGGGTTGTTTACCAAAATGTTTTTCATTATAGCACGACATTTGATGAAAGTGTCACGTTTTCTTTATTTTCTTGTTTTAGGGTGTTGAGCAATATCTAGTGACTGAAAATACCCACAAAACAAAATAGTATTTATATTGTTTGGGGAGAACCAAGGCCAAAGCATCTCCTGAAATTGATGTGCCCATGTAGTATACACCGAGCAACGACAACAACGAGACGACGACACGCAGGATGTACCGAAATGAATGAAGCGGGCATGGTTTCAAGTGAACTAAAATCCTGAAAGAAGCCTATGAGTGAGTTCTTTCATGCTAGAATGTAATTTACGATGGTTGTGGCTAAGCCTTTACTTGACTACGCTAAGCCAATGCATTTCTCTCCTCAAATACGGCTAAAGCATGGTCGGACGAGTAAGGTCCAAACGTCAAAAATACTAAGTCATGTGGTGCACCATACTTAAGATTACATTGGCCAAGTGAGAGTTTGTTACATTTAGTGAGATGACAGGAAATACATTGATAAAATAGAGATGTGTAAATTAAATAATGAATTTTAAAGATGATGAATTTGTGGTAAGGATGACCAAGACGCTGATCTCAGCATGATTACCCACGCGAATTGGCGAGGAAGGCTTCGGGTAGATAAGGATACCAATCATAGGTGCCACTGATGACATTAATATGAAGAAGGACCGTTCTCGTCCAAATTGCCTTAATATAAAAACACGTAGGTGGGAACATGGCAACTCGGTAATTATAAAGCCAAATTTTGGGAATAACGTGTATGTTATAAAAGTGATGTGGTAGAAGGGTTAAAGATCCAGTCTTAGTGATATGGAGCAAAGAGCCATCTCTTATGTATAAGGCATCGGGTCCCTGTATAATAAAGAGTGAGCGTTAAGGTCATTGACGATGTGGTATGATGCACCACTATTAGTGACATATGAATTTACTGGAGTATCGGAGTACGTGGCAGTGAGGATTTGTGCATTTGGTGTACAGAGCTAGCCGCTAAGGACGATAAGATTGGCTTACATGGCTTTAAGTTAGGTACAATCAAAGGCAATATGGACGATGATTTCAAATAAATGAAAGTGGCATGTTTAGGCATGTTTAGTGTAGGGGGATATGGCATGTGGCGAATTTCTTTTTGTTGGAAGAGTAAGTAAAGGGAGGAATTTATAAATGGATTTGTGATTGCCAACATAGTTTGAAAAATGAGCAAAGGGGTTAACTCGAAAAGTGGAGTTGATTAATAACCACCGAACACACCTTGATAGCGGTCAAGTACTTGTTCTTGCCATGTTGGTGTGTATGATGCTTTCAAGGCTATCTTTTGTTTGAAGGCAGTGGCCTCTCGGAAAGTGGGAAAATACCCTTTAATGAGAGGTCTAGGCCGCATAGATGTGTGGTCATTGACAATTACGGTAACGACAGGGGAAGAGAGGGTGCCTCCAAGAGCATAAAGAATGAGTTGGTCTTAACGGTAGCATTAATAATAAGTGAGGTTGGGCTTGGTGGTAGGTTTCGTGTCGGGCGGTGTAAAGTCAATGGTGATTGGTGAGAGTTTGTGGAAGAGCGGATGTGGTTTCATCAATTTAAGAAAAACATCTAAGGTCATTCATTATGGCTAGGATTTTGAATCGTTATTGACATTACGTGACGATGTCTTTAAGTTGGATACATAATGAATGTATTCATAATTAGTGTAAAATATATAAGTTACATGAAGAACAAAAGATCCAAATATTTTATCAAAGATGTGAATACCACCGCAATCACCACTTATCCTCACTTTTTAGAGTAATTTGATGCTTGAACCGGACATTTAAGTTGTGTAACTATTCCAGGAGCCAAGGGAGATTTTGTTCTATTGAATATTTACTTAGACATAATATTAATTTAGTTCATCGTTTAAGGCAATGATGTAATTTATTTTTATTTTTTCTATGATGCCTGACACATGATGAATTAGATGACTATTGATACTGATAAATATAGGAGTGATGTGTATGACTTACAAATTGGAGAAACTTCAGTTGTCATACCTGTTAGATAGAGATGATTCAGAAACATTGTGTTCTGCCACATTGCTTTCCTGAGATGGTGTAATTCTACATCTTTTCATAGCCTCTTCGTTGTATGATGTTCCCATCTTAAGTGAAAAATGGTGGAAGATTAGATGAAAACACCTATATAGTTGAAGTGCAAGCGAAAAAACTAAATGCTTGTCACTAGACTAGAAAGGTGACCTACCTGTGTCACAATTGCATAGAGTGGTAGTGTGCTGTAACTACAAATGGTTTGAACTGCCACCCTTCATGTACGAAATACAAAATAAGTTTAGAGAAATATTATTGAGTAAGCTTGCATTACGTAAAGCGTAAGTGAATTACTCGAGTTACAAGTTCAAACCTCATGGGAGCGATTATGCGAGGCTAAAATGAGTATCGGCTAAAAAAGGATAACTAAATTGGTCTATGTGATTTTCATGCCATACTATATACTTGAAGTTTATTACATGTTGTGTTACTATTAAAATTAAGCGACGGCGGATTTTGATTCGCTATTTTTAGTTTTGTACAATAGTATTATTAATTCCACCTAACACTCAAGCTAAGCATTTGTTATACTTATAGACAAAAATAGGTAACTATGTGATACATTTACAAAATGTATGTCAAGCCTTAGGTTACCTTTCTTTTAACAAGTCGCAATTTACAAGTTCAAGCTCATCCTTTCAACTAAATAAACCAAGATACAAAGGACGTAACACTTACACCAAAGACTTAGATCATGATGAGTAAATAGAAGAACATCTTACATGATGACCAGCCTAGCGATGGCATAAATAGGGTTACCCATGATGCAAGAGTTGAAGTTGAATTTGAACTGTATCACGTGAAGTCCAAAGATGTTTTATATATTAATCAGACGTTTTCAAATGAAGTAACATATGAAATTTAGTTCTCAGGAAAGAAGAAGTTCTAACCAATGTCCAGAAGAATATTGCAAACCCAAAAGAGTTCATAAATAGGATGACATGAATAATAGAGAAGATAAATCTTGGCCTTTTGAACCAAAAGTAATCATCTGAAGGTTTAATTTGTGTTTCTCCTTGAATTATTACAGTATGTCTTTGAGCGAAGTAAGTGACCATATCTGTAATCACTAGTTCCAGTTTGGTGCCCACGATAAGTAAGAACTACAAGACAATATTATTAGCCTCAAAATTACAATTCC
>JAIUZE010004669.1:0-23705 GCA_022085475.1 Heliosperma pusillum | reverse complement strand
CTCGTATTATAATTTCTAACATGTGAGAAATAATAATATTATGAAAACTTTTTAATTAAATAATTTACTTATTAAAATTTCCCACTTGCTAAATATTACAAAACACGATAAATTAACACTAAACTCAAAACCGTCACAAGTCCAAAATGAGGACTCATGGGCTGATTTGGCCGGACAAGACACGGGCCTGGTTTGGGCCTGTTTTGAGTCGACTTTTCTAAACTCGTTTCTTAATATTTCCCGCATGCTTTAACATATTTAAAACCCGTCAAAACAACAACAAAACAATCTAGTATCGACCCAACCCACTAGCCCACTCACGGACTAGCCCAGACCGGACCTGGACCGGGCCTGAACCGGCCTGAACCGGCCTGGTTTGGGTCGGTTTTGCCAGCCACTTTACACGGCCACCCTAACAACAACACCCAATTTATTTCTAACATGTTCTAAAAATCAAACATCCATTTTAGCAACCAATTCAACCATCATTCATACAAAAATCATGATTTTGAACAAATCATAAAAATATGTCAAGAACACTAACATATTAAAAATACCATACAACATGAAAATCATAACCACTTATCATGTTACTAGTAAAAATCCATAAATCATAATAACATGAACAAAAACGAAAGATGAACCAAAACAAAAGAAACAAAAGCTATGTAACATTAAATCGTCGAGTAACTCGGAATCGTTACCTTAGCTAGCAAAATCAAGTAGCACCAAAATAAGAAATAAAGAAAAACCCGTCTACTAATCTTCACCCAAAATATACGAGTCACCAAACTCGTTTTCAAAATCTTCCCCTTATAAGAAATGACAAGAATAATATTGTTAGAATTAATACTTGATTTTCCATAATTAAATGTTGAAAACGATTTTGTCGGATTTGAAATTAAACCGTACTTGAAGATGGAGAGCGAAGAGGAGATTCTAGAAAAAAGTTAGGATGGATTTAAATAAGAAATGAAGGTTTTATGATGATTTTGCTCAAGAACGACGAAGAACGAATGAAGAACGACGAAGAACGAATGAAGAACGATGAAGAACGATTAATTAGATCTTAGTTTGATTTATTGTAAAATGAAAAGTTGTTAGTGAGTAATGGTGGGATTGGGCCGTGTGTTTATAGAGAAAATAATGAGTCGGGTTTTGAAATTGTTGTTACGGAAGTGACTCGGATTTTATAATTATATTACGGTAATTGATTAAATATAATTAGAGATTAAGTTAATTAAACTAAATATCAAGATATTATGTTATTATAATGAAAAGAAAGGAAAATATCAAGGCCTAAGAGAGGGGAAAGAGCCGTGAGAAATGAGAGGAATCGGATCTGTTTTTCGAGCGATTTGCGTAATTTCAGTTGACGGATCGATACAGTAATAAATATCTAAGATATTATTATTAGATTAATCAAAATAATGAAAATATCCCAAAAGTGAGTGGAAAAGGATGACATGGGCGTGTGACTCATGCCAAAGTCGGGTTTCGGGTTTGTTTCGGGATTTACGAGGACTCGGGAATAGTTAAATGATGCTCGGGTTTAAACCGTAAAACCTTATTATAAATTCCGAATAAATTCAAAATAATTTTATTAAATTATCATAAATCCTAATAAATCTAAATAAAAATAAATTAAAAATATTATTTTTTTAAATAAAATTTCGGTCTTCAAAATTACAAGGCGAGTCGGGAAAAGTCAACGAAAGTCAAAGTCGACTTAAAAGTCAAGAAAAGTCAAAGATGACTTAAAAGTCAAGAAAAGTTTATGACGACTTAAAAGTCAAGAAAAGTCAATGACGACTTTAAAAAGTCAAGAAAAGTCAAAGACGACTTAAAAGTCAAGAAAAGTCAAAGATGACTAAAAACGGGATTTTCATGAAATCTCTCAGAAATTCCAAATACGAACTCGGAATTTTAAAATACGACTCGAAACAATAAATTCTATTTTAAAAACTTAACCTTGCTGGAAAGTATCCTTAAGAAATTTTACTTAGAAAAATTGGGTACTTTTCGGGTTGTTACAATTGCAGTAGACCGAATCCTAGCATATTCTTCTTTATCTGATTTATTTCGTGTTAATTTCTACCTTTATTTCTCTTCCTTTAAATCTTATTTAGTTTAGTTTAAAACCAATTCAAAACCCTTAGATTGTGACTGGCATATTTAGATTACAGTTAGTTAGTTTCCTCCCTGTGGAGATCGACCCTACTTCCACTATCTTCTTTAGTTAGTAGACTTAGGCTTTTATTTTTGGTGTATAACGACACGCATCATAAAGTTAGCCTAAAAGTTGTATTTCTAATAAATATACAAATGAGGGTAAAAAAAGCAAAGAGACGGAATTTTCGAAGTTCGTGTGTCTGGGTCGGATGGTCGCCCCCCGGCCACCACCATTGGCTCAGACCCGTCTGATGTTGGGTGGTGGGTTCTTGGATGAGAGGATTCTCAGCCGGCGACCGATGGTGGAAACCGGCCCAAAACCAACTACTTGCTTTGTTGGCGCAGAATGGGAGGCAAAGCTAAGTGCCACCATGCGGATGTTGGACCGGCTAGGACCCACGACTGGCCTGGCTGCAGCAAGGGGAAAAGGATGGACGCCCTACACTAGGTGGTAGGTCGCCGGCCTGGGTGTTCTTGGGCCGGCCGACCGGATAAAGTAGAGGACTTGGATTACTTTCTGTCTCCGCTTTGGCTTGCGCAGGTTTTGATTCCCGACATCGAAAACTGCTCCTTTACCTCCATTACTTGAACAATAAGGCCTACGTCAAGTGGATCGAGTTTCCTTCAACTCGTCTTTGCTTGTAAACCATCAATCCATACTTTATCGCTCCATTACTTATAAAACGAGTCAAATAATATAAGTAGCAGAGAAGAAGGAAATGATGCCGAAATGACTATCACTAGCATATAATTAGACAGTAATACAGTAATCTAAAGGGAAAGAATAATGCAACTGATGCTCGCATCAAATCTTCACAATCCAAAACATTATTTGTCCTTGAATAAGAGGCTGACTAAGACACGGCCTTTATTTAAATTAATCTTAATATAACATCTGATACGAGGCAATTAGCGGGCCTCACACCGCCCCTTAAACTAACAAGACGACATCCATGATGTAGGATTCCCTATTGCAAGGCAAATGGGGTCTTGCTCAAAATCGCGAAATATCCAAACAATAAGCACGCAAAAACACGATAAGGATGCATCTAACAAAAGAATGAGCACATGCCTCATCCATGTGATAGGAAATGTCTAGAAGGGAAACCGTATAAATAAATTAAATACATGATCCTTAGTAGCCACTAGTCTTAGAAAGCATGGAGAATTATTCGCCTTCTAGCGGTGCAAGACTAATGAAAATTTTGTTCCCCGTCTACTAATTGCTTGGTCAAGAGCGTTTAAATGGATGATGGAAGTGAGATCCTCGTGATGTTATTAAGCACGATATCTTATGGAATTCACATTTCGCAGCGAAATGAGAACAAGGGTCGTCCCGTCATTCTATGCAACGAATAAGTTGATGATCCAAGAAAGGTAAAGGAAAGAAGGGATTTAAGTCTTTCTTTGGTTTCTTTTCTTTTTGGTTTTCTTTTTTTTTTCTTCTGTTTGAATTGCATTCTTGATTTGCAATTATTGACATGATAGCACACAATTTTCGTGAAGGACATGCGGTCATGATCAACATTAGGGATATCCCCACCGTAATGGCATCGAGTAGGACCCTAGATATGGGTCCACTAGAATCTCTAGAAGTCCCAGTTCGCATTTCCTCAACGAAAACAAGAAAACATCATATTTGACTCAATATTTTTGGCTTGTACGACAAGTCCAAGCATGCAAACTGGTGATTAAGGGAATGCTAACCCTCTTGGAGCCAACACTACTTTAGGGATACTACCCCAGTCTCACGACCGTAACCTCCCTAAAGCACCTAGCCTAAGCCAAACCCCACTCTCGTGATGAAGAAATCTAAACCCCACTAATTTATATCCTCCCTTCCCTAACCTAAGTCTCCTTGCGGAAGGTAATGGTAAGTGGAAACGAACCTAGAGGCCTACTAGGTAAGTCTCGATATTAAACCGATCTAGGTAGTGTATTGACCCAATATATGGCCAAGACTAGTTTAATGGTGATTTGAATATATGAAACCGTCAACACAACTAAAAACCCAACCCCCAACAAGGGTTCTACTCAATAATCATCATTAACACTAAGGTAATGAGGTATATAACAATAATAATGAAATTAACTAAACAAATATTAATGAAATGAAAATAACTTTAATAAAAGTAGGAGAACGAAATCATACTAACAATAAGCAAAGGATAGAACAATAGGATTGATAGAAAGAATGAAATAAATCCAGTCTTCATACAAAATCCAAACTATATCTAAACTAATTTGCAATATGATTAAACTAGGATTTAAGGAAGATTTTGACTACTAATTAGGGAGTTTTATATATAATCTAAGGTAGTCTAATATGGCATTAGATAAATTAAAAAAATTATAAAGTTAACCTAAAAGTTCTATTTATTCCAAAAATATACAAAGGAGAGCAAAACAAGCAATGAGACAGAACTTTTGAGGCCCGTGGGTTTAGGTCGGCCGGCATGTCGTCGGTAATACCATCTTCTCAAGCTCTTCAGATGTCGAGGTGGGTTCTTGCGTAAGAGGGCCCCTAGCCGGCCGGGGGTAGCAACCGGCCCAAAATCATCTGCTTGCTTTGTTCGCGCAAAAGGGGAGGAATAATATCACGGTCTGGAACTTTGAGTCGGGACGTGGTGCGCACTCTAATCTATATCGCCACAAGAATGAAAGCGAGAACGTCAAGCACTAGTGTGTGTCATGCACTAGGCATTTGTATTGGGTCTCGGGTTGTGTGGGTCGGGATCCTAATCTCGATCATCAACGGTCGGCACACACATATTCGTAAGTAAGAATGAAGGCAACAATTTATAAGAACACTAGCAATGAGTTAATATGAAGGCAATTGATGGGAAGTAGATTGAGTGACTAGTACTCCCCATAGAGGGTTTTTTGATAGTTACAGTCCTGTAGCAGGAAACATTACATGTGCAGAATAACGATACGTTTTCTACACACCTAGAAACATATCTTAAACATAAAAGCTAGCTCCAAGATTCGACACGCAGGAAGTAATCTTGGAGTACTACATGAAAATAAAAACATAAACGAAAATATATTAAAGCATAAAGAAAATTTACGAGGTCAAAGTGGACGGACAGCGCGCACATATTTGCTAGTTTCGCGGGTCCTTACACTCTCCCCCACCTAATCTATTGCCATCGACGACAACGCTTGAAATCAGCAAAGCTTTGCTCATTCGGCAGATGTTGTTGGAAGTTGGTTGGAACAGAAGTTAGCACGCTTGCTCTTGTTGCGGGCTGGATCTTAGAGTACAATTCCACCAACAGATTCATCCTAAGGTTTAAATCTCAATCCTATTTATGGTCAAAATCAACACGAAGCTAGCTAACAACCTAATCATCTCACCAGAGGAAAGACAATGACACCATGACATTGAAATCATCAAACATTTCCAAAAGCTTTTAGTTCAAAAATTCTATAGTAAAGGTAATAACTCTACTATCTATGCCTAAAATTTCTAACTAAAGCTTCCAATAATCTATCTATAAGAGATGATATTCGATAGAAGGAACGAAATATTCGAAAGAATAAATCGAATAGAAAGAGGGAAGAAAGAAGGAGATTTACCTCAAGCAAAGAGCTCGGGATATTTAGCTATCATTTTAGCTTCGGGTTCCCAAGTTTCTGCTTCAACGTTTCCACAACGCCAAAGGATACGAACTAAGGGTACCACTTTGTTTCTGAGTTGCTTGCTAGCCCTTTCAAGTATACGAATCGGCCTTTCTTCCAAAGCCAAATTAGGTTCCAATTCCAACACTTCTTCTTGAATAATATGACTCGGATCACTAATATACTTCTTCAATTGAGAAACATGGAACACATCATGAACTTTACTCAAGTTCGGAGGTAATTCCAAACGATAAGCAACGGGACCAAGTCTCTTAAGCACACGAAACGGTCCAATATATTTAGGACTCAACTTTCTCTTCACTCCAAACCGTTTTACTCCTTTCATTGGTGACACTTTAAGGAATACTCGGTCATCAACATCAAATTCAAGTGGTCGACGACGGACATCGGCATAGGATTTTTGTCTATCTTGAGCGGCTTTCATTCGCTCACGAATGACTTGAACTTGATCAATCGTTCCAAAGGTTGTAGCAAACCTTCGGGTCTTTGATGTTCGATCTTCACCTTCTGACAAGTAAGACATTTACTAACATACTCCTTTACTTCAATCTTCATCCTAGGCCACCAAAACTGTGGTCTCAAATCTTTATTCATTTTGTCACCGCCAGGATGAATAGAATAAGGAGAAAGGTGAGCTTCATCAAGTATTCTCTTTCTCAACTCGGCACTTCTCGGAACATACATTCTACCATGGTAACGAAGGTAGCCATCATTATCCACCACACAATCCTTAGCTTGCCCAAGTAGGATTTTTGCTCGTATGGCTATGAAAGTAGCATCCTCCGGTAGTTAAGTACGAATCTCTCGATAGAAATCGGGTTCCGCAGTCAAAGCACCAAGATAATCGAATCCTTTCCCAACAAACTGTATCTTAAGCTTCTGAAATTCTGTTACCAGTTCATCGGGTAAAGTACTAAGAGCATTCAATGATTGACTAGTCTTTCTACTCAATGCATCTGCCACAACATTTGCCTTTCCTTCATGGTAAATCAACTCGGCATCATAATCATTCACTAACTCTAACCATCTTCTCTGTCTCATATTCAACTCCTTCTGAGTACAGATGCACCTCAAGCTTTTATGATCGGTATAGATTCGACAATGAACTCCAATAAGATAGTGTCTCCAAGTTTTCAATGCATGCACCACAGCTGCTAACTCAAGATCATGAGTCGGGTAGTTCACTTCATGAACCCTGAGTTGTCGAGAAGCATATGCAATGACTTTTTTATTCTGCATTAAGACACATCCCAAACCATGCTTAGAAGCATCACAATAGACATCATAATCAGCTTCATCATCTGGTAAAGTCAACACCGGTGCGGTAGTCAATCTCTTCTTTAATTCCAAGAAGGCATTTTCAGATTCATCGGTCCAGATATACTTTGCTTCCTTCTTTAGCAATTGAGTCATCGATCTTGCTAACTTAGAGAAATCTTTCACAAACCGACGGTAATAACCCGCTAAACCAAGGAAACTCCTAATCTCGGACACATTTTTCGGCCTCTTCCATTCCACCACAGCCTCAATCTTAGCTGGATCGACCATAACACCGTCTTTTGAAATGACATGACCAAGGAAAGATACCTCGGGCAACCAGAATTCACATTTAGAGAACTTAGCGTACCATTTTTGGCGTCGAAGAACACCCAAAATGGTTCGGAGGTGATCAGCATGTTCTTCCTTAGATTTAGAAAAGATCAAAATATCATCAATGAATACTACAACATATTTATCGAGGTACTCACTGAAGGTACAATTCATCTGATCCATGAATATTGCTGGAGCGTTAGTCAAACCGAATGGCATCACTTTAAATTCGAAATGACCATACCTCGAGCTAAAAGCAGTATTGGGAATATCTGCTTCACGAACGGGAATTTGATGATAACCTGATCTAAGATCAATCTTTGAAAAAGTTGAAGCACCACGTAACTGGTCAAAGAGATCATCAATACGCGGAAGTGGATATTTATTTTTGATTGTGACACGGTTCAACTCACGATAATCAATGCACAGTCGCATAGAACCGTCTTTCTTTTTGACAAAGAGCACGGGCGCACCCCAAGGAGATGCACTAGGCCTAATAAAGCCTTTCTCAATCAAGTCATCAAGTTGGATTCTCAACTCTTTCAATTCGGAAGGAGCCATTCGATAAGGAGCTTTAGCAATTGGTCCAGTTCCAGGAACTAGATCAATGGAAAATTCAACATCTCTTTCAGGAGGAATTCCGGGTAATTCATCGGGAAAAATATCTGGAAATTCTTGAACAATTGGCACATCTTCCAATGAAGGCAAAGACGAAGTGGTAGAAGTAGTCACAACACATAAGCAAGCTTTGTAACCTTTCTTGATAGCTTTTACCATCTTCATAGCCGAAACAAGTTTCACAGTGGTCTGTTTTCGAACCCCTTGATAGGATACACGGGTACCTAAAGGACTTTTGAGAATAATCTTCTAGTCACGGCATTCAATTCGAGCATGATATGTAGACAACCAATCCATGCCCAGAATGATATCAAATTCTTCAAGAGGGAACCGAAGGAGATTAGCCGGAAAAGTAGATCCGTTTATTGATATAGGAATGTCCGAATGAACATAAGAGCATGAAAACACATCTCCGGACGGCAAATATATAGGAGTACTTTCTCCAATTGAAGCTTTGAAAGGTAATTTATCGGATAGTTTCATCGAAATAAAAGACAAAGAAGCTCCCGTATCAAATAAAATTAAACACGGTATTTCATAAATTGAAAACATACCACTGACAATGTCTGGTTGAGCATCGGCCTCAGCGCGGCTCATGATGAAAATTCGACCCTTCGGTCTCCCAGAAGTAGCTGGTGTAGAAGCTGTCTTTTTCTTATCAGGACATACATTAGACTTGTGTCCCGGTTTCTAACAAGCAAAGCACACAATTGGCTTGTTGAAACAACCAATACCGGGATGCATAGGCATCTTGCACCCAAAACAGATACGACCCTTAAGATCGTTGTTGTTGCTCGGGACGAATGGACGGTTATTCTGAGTTGCTTGTCCACTCTGAAAATTCTTCCTCTTGTTTGAGTAAGAGGAGGAAAAGGAAGGTCGAGAAGTAGGATACAACGGTCTCTTACCATAAGCATTAGGAGCAACATACGGGGTACGAGCCTCGTCGGCAATCTCGCGAATTGAACTCTCTGCCCATATAGCATCGTTGTAGATAGAGACAAAGGAAGTAGCACCCCTACTGATCTTGCCCTTCACCTGAGGAGAAAGTTTTCCCAGGTAAAAGAATGCCTTGTCTTCCTCCCTTTTAATAAGTCGAGTGGCATAATGAGCCAACTCGTTGAATTTGGTCGTGAACACCTGAACTGAGAGACTTCCCTGTTTGAAGTCCATAAATTCCTTCAGTTTCTGCTGCCTCAATTCATCAGGGTAGAACCTCGACTTTAATAGCTCACGGAAACGAGTCCAACCAAAACCAGGTTCCAACTTAGAAGTAGGGCCAGAAAGTGACCACCACTGATCAGCTTCCTTCACTAAGAAGTGGGAAGCAAGACGGACTTTATCCGTTTCAAGAACATCATATAGAGAAAAGTTCTTCTCCATTTCCCGTATCCATTCCGAAAGCTCGATGGGATCCACTTCACCACCATAGGTTTTGGCTTTGCTCCTAGACAGTTGTGAAGCAACCCATGTATAACTTCCGTGTCTCTCATGGTCGTGAGGAGGATTAGGAATAGGATTCGGCTGTTGATTTTGTTGATTTTGCTGATTCTGTATAATAAGAGTAAGAGCTTCTAGGATCGCGTTGTCAACTCTCGGAGGCATCTTGCAAAAGAAAACACAGATTAGTACTTATCATTTAGCAAGCACAAAGAGACTACAACATAAATCCTAATCTACCCATCCTACCATTCTATCTCACAAGTTTATTATTTTATTAAGGTCAAGTTATTTATACTAGGGTACACAAACGTGCGTCGGGAGCTATCAAGCTCTGATACCAACTGTGACACCCTCGAATTTGCGGAAAGATAAACAAGTAATTTAAATAAATAAAAGATGAGAATACGTTTTTAATAGGTTCACTTTAGTGAAAATCGGTAAATTTTAAAACCGGAACCTACCATTAAATATATTCATCATAACAAAGGTGTCTTAAAGAAAAAGGTTCATAACAAAAAGGAAATAATATTATACATAAGAAGTATCCAAAACGGGAGACATATATCCCGTATAAATACGGAAATAAAAGAGTGTATAATATAATACAATCCTCAGAACCGAATATAGGTCCAAGGTAATACTTCACTCGCTAGCTCGTCAATGTACCCAATCTTTGCATCACAAACCTGCCAACCGCATTAAATGTAAACACGGAAGGCACAGTCAGTGGGGAGTAACTCCGAGTTCTCCCAGCCACGAAATGTCGAGTTTAATAAAACATGAATAACATAAAAGAGATGTATATGGAAAATACAAAGCCTTACATATACGATATGCTTTTCATGTTATGAAACAAATAACTAACATATAACCTAGCATATGAAAGCTAAGCTACTCATGCAAGCTATCATGTGAATGAGTTAACAACCGTTAATCCAAACTATATCACCGTTAGCCGGCTGCATCTCACCTCTAAGATTCACGAATCAATCAAACATGAAAGACCAATACGTCTTATAAACAGGCATCAAGTTCTTAGTACAGTCAATAGTCGATTCTGTAACTCCGAGGCCTATACCACAAGGGAGGAGAAAACATGCCTAGTCCTAGACTGATCAGACTAGCGACCAACGCTAAACCCATTCCCTTGCTCAGACCAAAAGATACATGAAAACTCTACTAGGAGACCCCCTAAGCCAGAGTTGGACTTTTAGTACTTAAGCTGGTCCATTCCCAAAGTGGAAAGCAATTAGCAGCCATGCCCCCCCAGCTTGTATCAAATCCAAGCGCAAGAGCGTGACCAAAAAAGCTATCAACGCTGTGGTGAACTCCATTGCTCGTTAAAGATAGTAAGGCCTATCAATGTCATGGTCCAAGGTACTCATCTAGAATTAGAATGGTCAACACGCCATATAATCATAATTCTCTATGGGTACTTAGTCAACACGACATATATCATACAATTAACAGTCACGGGAAAAACTTCCTATCATGTGACTAATTGCATATAAATCACTTTCAAATATCATATCGCCTCATATCTACTAAGGCTCATTCATTCATTCATTAAATAAAACTTTACCTGAAGACAAATCCCCGACCCGAGTCCCGCGACGGGTCATCAGTCAAAACGGGGCTGACTAGATCTTAGTTTGACCAAACCGTTTGGTCAAACCGGCTAGAAACAGAGTCTTAGCCATTTAGGCTTGAACATAAGAACATCATAATCATTTCATGCTATTTTATTCTAATTTCTAACATGTGAATTATTAATTCTTACGAAACCCGCTTGACTTAAGGAATATCAAATTAAACTACAATCTCATGCTATAATTTCTAACATGTGAGAACTAATAATATTATGAAAACCGTTTAATTAAATAATTTACTTATTAAAATTTCCCACTTGCTAAATATTACAAAACATGATATAATAATAACACTAAACTCAAAAACCGTCACAAGCCCCAAAGGAGGGCTCACGGGTCATGGGCTGGACCTGAGGCCTTGGACTGGGCAACGGGCCTTGGGGTTGGCTTGTTTTGGTTCAAGCATTCTAAAATCGTTTCTTAATATTTCCCGCATGTTACATATTTAAAACCCGTCAAAACAAACAACAAAACAATACCGTATCGACACAAGCCCAAAGGGCCATAATAAAGGGCAACCGAAGCGGACAGCCGGGGGCCTGAACCGCGCCTGCGCCGGACGGTATGTTTCTCGGCCACAAAAACCGCACCACACACGGCCACCACCAACAACAACCCCAAATTTATTTCTAACATGTTTTAATTAACAACCATCCATTTTAACAACAAATTCAACCATCATTCATACTAAAATTATGATTATGAACAAATCATCCAACATGTCAAAAACACTAAATATGTTAAAAACTCATAAAACTTAATAATAATAACAACCTAGCATGTTACTACTTAAAACCGTAAATAACAAAAACAACAAAAACTAAAACAAAAACAAAAAATATGTGACATTAATTCGTCGAGTAACTCGGTAATCGTTACCTTAGCTAGCACAAAACCAAATAGCACCAAAATAAGACCTAAAAACCCGTCTACTAATCTTATTCTAAAATATACGAGTCACCAAACTCGTCTTCATAATCTTCTCCTATAAGAAATGAAAAAAATAACATTATTAGTATTAAAAATTGATTTCAACAATTAAAGTGTTGAAAACGATTTTGTCGGAATTGAAAATGAAACGTACACGGAGATGAAGAGCGGAGAGGAGACTCTAGAAATATAATTTAGAACGGATTTGGCCAAGTGACGAAGGTTTTGTGACGATTTTGCTCAAGAACGATCAAGAACACCAAGAACAATTGTGATTATATTAAAGAAGGTATTAAGGAGATATTAAGTTTATTTAATGTAAAATGAAAAGATAATTAGTGAGTAAGAGGGGAAGGGTTGGGCCGTGTAATATAGAGGATTAACGGGAGTCGGGTTTTGAACTTGTTGTTACGGGATTGACTCGGGTTTTATAAATATATTATGGTAAATATCTAGATATTATTAGATATTATGTTTGTTTAATCAAATATCTAGATATTATTAAATATTATGTTAGTTTAATCAAAATATCTAATCCTAAGGGACAAGAGGAAAGGGGCGTGTGGAGGTGGAAGAAATCGGGTCTGTTTTTAAGCGATTTGTTTCGGAATTTAAGCTGACAGATCGATAAAGTTACAAATATCTTAGATATTTGTATTAGTTTAATAATAAGTAATCAAAAGCCCAAAAATGAGGAAAAAGGTTCCTTGGGGCGTGTGGCACTTGTAGGAGTCGGGTTTTGGGTTTGTTTCGGGACTTAAGTTGACTCGGGATTAGTTAAATGAAGTTCGGGTTTAAACCGTATAACCTACTCTTTAATTCCTAATAAATTCAAAATAATTATATTAAATTATCATAAATTCAAATAAATCGTAATAAATTAAAATAAATTAAATTTATTACTTTTCAAATATAATTTCGATCTTTCAAAATTACGGGTTGTTACACCTATTTCCCATGATGAAATACAACATGAAATTTGCTCAATCCAAAGACACATATTCTAGCTAAAGAATCCCAAATTACATCACACTTATTCTCTGAGCCTTACAAACGGAATATCCAATCCACTAGAGAAAAGATGAAGGAGCAACGATATAGGAAACGATAAGGAATCTCAAGGAGAACACGAGAATAAATCAGGCATGAGATTACAAGAGAGGAACGCTGAAAATAACGAGGTCAAGCAAGAGACAAAGCAGATAGTAGAGGTATGAAGATATCCGAATAAGAAAGAAGGTACGAGCAAGCGATTTCTTAAAGATCATTCTTGACAAAAACTTTCAAGAATGGAAATGAAAAGGGATGATGGCACGAGTAAAGGTTTAAGGTTTAATTCACAAAATTTCTCCTTTCAGATTTAGGGTGATAGTAAAGCAACTCATCCCGATAATAAAGGTCAAACAAGGGACCATCGTACCACAAATCATCAAAGTAAGGTACGCCTAAATTCGACAAATCGACTACAACCCAATTCATCCATCCTTTCATATCACACGGATTCCCAAATGCAGAATTGCAACTCAAGCATAGTAACATTCCTTTAGCTCAATTATTCAACACAACCTCAAAGGTTTCTTTAACTGAAGGACTAACAAATACTCCCTTATACTCGATCTTTTTCAACTCATTAGCCCACGAGTTCATTATTAACAAAGTACAACATCAAGTCGAACATCATCATTAACGTCCCAAGGTATTTCCATCATAGCTCACATCATCGAATCTCGCTCATATCTATAATCCTCAAGTAATATGGTTCAACTTACAACGAAACCTTACTACTCCAAACGAGTCTCCGATACCATAAGATAAGATCATATCTTTAAACCAAGAACTATAGCCAATGTTTTCCACCAAGCATACTCACCAAAACACACAATAGGGAAAACCACAAGAAGTCACTTAAACCTTCAAAAGTATTTCGCCACCTCAAGATATATTCAAAACTTTTATTTACACCAATTAGACATATCATAAAGCATGGGGTATCAAAACAATATAAACTTCTAAGTCCAAAAGACTAAATTACTAATGAGTTAAGAAGTCATAGCCAACTCATTCGACCTTACACCATCGAATATCATGAACTATTTACACACAAGTCATGGCAAGCATCAAGCATTAAAATCATCAAACTTATCTTACCACCTCTCCACAGAGATACAACCAATCATCAATATAGGGTGAAATTAGATCTACACCATTTACCTCAAATCCCAAATTCATTCTAACCAACACTAACATCCCACAAAGTACAAAATTCTTCCGATCAAGTATAATATTGTTGGAGCAAGTGTCCTCCACAATAGTGCATTTATATTATAAATCTCATTTTGGAATATTAGTGGGATGACTAGTATTTTGATACTCCACGTCAGTTGATTAACGTAAATCGATAACGGTCAGCTGACTAGAGTTAGACGTTATTGTCGTATGACGGCGGTAATCAACTGACCCCTTTCGGTCACACCTAGAGGATGAGACCCAAACAGAAATCTAATTATTTGTATACGATACATAGTAATTAGTACTTTATATATATATTTGATATATGTTTAGTTACGAGAGTTAATTATTGGAAATTGAGTTATGAACTCATTCCGGATAAGTTTATTAGTCAATTATACGATAATTGACTGAATAAATTTTACGTCTTATTTTAAATACGATTAAATAAGATTTAATTTAATGATTAATAGTTAATTCATTAAATTAGTTGAGGTTATGCATATACTTTGAGGTAGAGGTGATTAGTTAATTATATTTACAAGGAGTTGTAAAAAAATCTAACTAGGCATTGTGGGACCCATTATATATATAATGATAAAATATCACTTGAAAGTTAAGTGTATATTATTTATTAATTTGAGTCATATAATTGTTATATGATCAAATTAACTCTTAATTATACAAGATAATTAATCATATGATTATAAGTATTTGTGAGACAAATATCAAAAATCAAAATGGACCACATGACACTAGTGGGTGCCGAAAATTGGTAGTGTATAACATGATGATTGTTGTTTCTTGTATTACACTACAACATGTGATCATGTCATGTTTATGACACATGATCATGCTCTAATTCACATCTACACTCAACCAATTTGCATGGGATTATTTTAAGCAAAATAAGAGGCCACATAGGCTCACTTGGCCGGACCCTTGTGTCCTTAAATGGACAATTTTGTTGTTCATTTTACTTGCTTGTTCATTCTTATTTTGATGATTATCTCACTAAAAATCCTCATCTCTCTAAAACCTCTCAAACACTAATATTTCCTATTACTAGAGTAGTAATAAAATCTAATATTAGTTCATCTTATCACTTGTGTTTTCTAGTCAAAAACTAAGTGATTAGTTTGGGTTCTCTCTTAGGTGCTTCTTAAAGGAGGTCTTCTAATTTTAAGATTACAAGAAGGATCATCTATTTCTTTCTAGCACAAGATCAACAAGAAAGGTGTTTCTTGTTGTGCCCATATAAACCGAAATTTCCCAATGTAAGGAAATTTCTTCTTACTTTTTATTATGCATTTTAATTTGCATGCATGTTACATAGATCTGTATTAAACACTAAATTAACAAGTAATTTAGTAACTAATTAGAGGAGTCTAATTAGGGTCTATGAACTTTCAAATATACCACAAACAAATGGGTATGACATCCACAAAAATGTTACATGAGTAAGGTAAGGATACCAATTGATAAGGAGAAGGGAAGTAACAAGAGTAATCTCCAAGGGGTGAAGAAGTTAGATGATAAACAAGCACTTAGATAGAAGGAAGAGAGCATGATACATTAAGGACGAGAGAGATCATGGATGAGGAAGAAATACACTTCAATTAGGCTTGTCAATCTTCAATCTTCGGTAGAGGATACATCTTCTAGGTAACACATGATCCACCTCAAGACGGTAGATACAAACAAACATAACATCACTCAACACAATCAACAAACAAGTTAGAACCTAACAAACATCAAGTACTCCAAAGGCTACCAAGTAAAGTCCTTAATTTCTACCCATCTCTCATTTATTATTTCAAGGTCAAGTAGTTTAAGTTTAGGGTTCACGTGTGTGCGTTGGGAGCGTTTAAGCTCTGATACCAACTGTGACAATCCTCGCGAATGCGGAAATAAAACATAACAAGCATGTAATATATATAACGGAAAATACGGTGTTTTTAAAACTTTTTACATGCAAATAGAAAATACGAGGAATGTCAAATAATTACAAACTAAAATAGAATATACTACAAAAAGACGAAGTTTCTCAAAATGTTATTAAGTAACAAAGTTATTAGCAATCTAGCTAAACAACGTCTAGAGGTGATTCATCCAGGCCAACGCCCGCTAGCTCACACCCGAACCCAAAATACCACAAGCAAAAAGCCATCCAATCAAGCAACCTGTTCATCCATGAAAAACATGAACGCCACAATCAGTGGGGAGTAACTCCGGGTTCTCCCCGCCATATCACAATAAACGTACATAAACGGAAATACGAAAGTAGAAGCATGCATATATAAATATACATGTGAAGTACGAGAAGGATAAATAGGCAATTCAATATACAAAGATAAGAGCATATGAAGTACCAAACCGTAACCATCATATTATAGAAAGACTCGGGGATGATACTCTTAGGCAACCATACACTCTCACTAGGGCTTGCATCTCACCATTAGCGGCATAAGTTTGATAAGATTGGGACTCGACAAACAAACCATGCCAAGTCATCCAAAGATTAAAAATAATCAATCATGTAATCATCCAAACAAACGTACAATACGTTGACGACATCTCTCACGGTAAATGCCACGCACTAGCATCGTGTACATGCAAATATAATTAAAAGGCATACACGGGATAAGACATATTCCCTGAACGCATACACGATTAAATTCATTTCGTATATGTAGACTAATTTCCTCCTGATAGAACGACGATCATAATACGGTCCTAGTCTAAATCTGGCCAGACTCCCGAAATCACATTTTCCGGTTCGACATGCGATGACATTTCGCATCCAAGACTCGGTCAATCATAGACGCTGATCGGACCTGTCGCAAGTCCGATGCAAAGATAATTACCCAGACTAGGCTAATAACAAATTAATGTAATTAGGGAAGTAGGGGTCGATCCTCAGGGAGATGGTGTTTCTTATAGAATGTGAAATGTCTTGCAATTTGATTTTATCTAACGAGTATCTGGGTTTTGGAGTTTTGATTTCTAAACTAATGAAAAGCATAAATGAAAACAAAATAAAAGCAATTCGAAACGAAAACAATAAAGCAAGTGATGAATTAAAAATGATAGAAAGAATCTAGGGAAGTAGGTTCACACATGTAGATTAACATATTGATGAAATTGGGTTTAAGACATGCAAATAATTCATTGTGAGTTCGTAAGAATGATGTGTTCATTACAATCATAGATCAGATGGTCTAGCAGGCTTTTAGGCAATTTACTAGGTCTTAATCTACCATGTCATGCTTTGTCTATTCAATTCACGTATCTCTAACTTGGAAAAGAATTCCATTCTAGTCAATAATTGTGATCAAGAATCGTTAACTATCGTTAAAGTCCAAACATGCATAGACACAATGTTTTAAAAGCACAATTTCTTTTATCCAATTATCATCTTTTAATCAACCTACATGGCTACCCTACACCCTAGAAAAACGACTACTCACTCATGGTGATGTTTATATCTAAGATGATGTTAATAATAAAAACTAGGATAGACATGTTTATTTGGTTTCGACAATATTTTAAGACTCTTTATATGGCGATAATAACGACGCTAAATTGACAATCTAATGAAATGAAATGACGATTATAACGATACTAAAATGAATCTAAGGTAACATGGATGGAAAATAACAATCAAAATAGAAAACATAAAGACATTAAACAAAAGATAAGATAGGAGTACCTAGATGACGATCAACAACGATAATGACAACAATAATAGAAATTCCTTGCATAGAATAGTCGATCCACGAATTACAACGCTTGAACCACTTAAAGTAGATTACAAAGATGAAATTCTTATTGATCTAAGCTAAGGTTTTGATATAGAAAAGACAGAAATAAACTAAGAACTAAAGATGAAAAAGAAGAAGAAAATGAGAGAAGAGAGGCTAGTTCTCCCTCCTCCTAATCTAGGGTTTTTGTAAAGAGAAGTGTAGAAGAGAATTGTGTGAAGTACATCTCTTTGTGGTGGCTGAGGCTCTCTTTATATAGCAGTAGGGTTTCGTGGGGAAGGGGTCATGCATTCATCACATAGGACAAAAAGGAGGAAGTCGAAGCAAAAGCTCGGATCAGCAGAGATACTCGACCGGGTACACCACTTACCCGATCGGGTAAGTTGTAATCTTGGTCCATTGACTTCCGTTTCATCTCCCCTTGTATATGACTTGACTTTCAATGTCCCCCTTGACCTCTTGAGTCGGGTTTGTTGATAGGGTTTGATGTAAAATGATGAAATCTTCGCCTGACTGATCGATCTTACGACAACTGCAAAACCGTCTATACTTCTTCTCTCTTTTGGATCAGTGAACCTTCTTGAAATGCTTTTGACTTGGTCAAGCTTGCTTCTTCAAATCGTTTGGTTCTAGGCAAATGCTCGGGAATATAGAAAAAGGGCGTAGAAACGTCACTTTCCCTACAAAACAGGTTAGAACATAGAAATTCGCCTAGAAGACGATATTAGCTCATAAAGCGGCTTAACAAAGCACAAATGACATACAAAACCGAGCTAAATTGGGGATTAAAATCATACAAATATTCACTTATCAGACGCCGAGTACCCCAAATTCGGTCAACCTTCACGAAAGAGGCGGAAAAGGGCACAAGCCTCACAACAAGCGGTACGCTACATGCATATGACACTAGTGGGTGCCGAAATTTTGGTAGTGTATAACATGATGATTATTGTTTCTTGTATTACACTACAACATGTGATCATGTCATGTTTATGACACATGATCATGTTCTAATTCACATCTACACTCAACCAATTTGCATGGGATTTTTTGAAGCAAAATAAGAGGCCACATAGGCTCACTTGGCTGGACCATAGTGTCCTTAAATGGACAAATTTTGTTGTTCATTTGACTCGCTTGTTCATTCTTATTTTGATGCTTATCTCACTAAAAATCCTTATCTCTCTAAAACCTCTCAAACACTAATATTTCCTATTACTAGAGTAGTAATAAAATCTAATATTAGTTCATCTTATCACTTGTGTTTTCTAGTCAAAACTAAGTGATTAGTTTGGGTTCTCTCTTGGGTGCTTCTTAAAGGAGGTCTTCTAATTTGAAGATTACAAGGAGGATCATCTATTTCTTTCTAGCACAAGATCAACAAGAAAGGTGTTTCTTGTTGTGCCCATATAAACCGAAATTTCCCAATGTAAGGAAATTTCTTCTTACTTTTTATTATGCATTTTAATTTGCATGCATGTTACATAGATCTTTATTAAACACTAAATTAACAAGTAATTTAGTAACTAATTAGAGGAGTCTAATTAGGGTCTATGAACTTTCATGTGGTATCAGAGCTAGCTTGTAGCATGCATGTTGATTTTAAGCATTAAAATCGGGTTATACGATAACTTGAGTAAAAATCGAAAATTTATGTTAAAAATGGTTTTCACGAAATTTTATGATTTTCATGCATACCTACTGACCTCAAAATGTTTGTGGTCAAATTTGGTGAATTTACGAATTAATTTGCTATTTATTATGTTTTATGGCCTTTATAACCGAGTTAACATGCGGTTTTATGTTAAAAGTTAACTAAAAATAGTTGCATGTTGAATCTGGCCTCAATTTTTTAATATGATCTCACATGCATGGTGTACATATTGTATGTAATTTTCGTGACATTTGGTCATGTATTGCATGGTTATTGATTTTTATTGGATAAAAATCGATTTAAAGGAGTTATTTTGTTCTTAAAATTGAAACGTGACTTTCTGGAGTTGATAATGTTTTTTACATTTTATAATATTATTTATATCATCCTGGTAAAATTTGAAAATTTGTTTCATCATTTTACTATTTTTGTTGGTTTTTATTTGATAAAAACCGATTCTTATAAAGCTATTTGTTCATAAAATCATTTCAAATTTTTTTGGGCAAATGTTTTTTTTTATTGAGGTTCCTGGAAGTGTTCCAGTATGTACAAATATTTTTTGTTTCAATTTTAATGATTTTTCTTTTTATTTTGGGTTTAATTCATAAAAGTTATGATTAAACCTCTTTAAATAGCAAATGCGATCAAATCAAAATAATTAAATACAAATGAAATTAGTAGGGACTAATTTTGAGTTCTAAATCAGTATAGATAATTAGTTTGAGCTTAAATACGATTTAAGTGTTGATTATTGATTTTTAGTAGATAAAAATCGATAAAATTCGTAAAAATCGAGCTAGAATGAACATGACAAGTGTTGAGGGTGATTTCGGCATGATTTTACATATTTTTATTTATGTTGTTGAATGAATGAATGTCATTTATTTATTGCAAGTTGTACCTAGTATGGCCTTGATTATTTTTAATCGGTATTACCCGTAATGTAAGGGAATACCGATTTGGTTGTAATTTATTGCGATTTCGTATCGCCGTTTTGTATTAATTAATAATTTCATTTTATAGATCAAATGTATAATAGGATTTTTTTATGTATTCATTTGTATTTTTGTAATTATTTATTGTGAAGACGGTGATTCCCAAAGTCGGTGCTCCAAAAGACGGTGCCATATTGGAAAGGCGTTCCAAGAAGAGGCAAGGGACCAAGGATTTGGTTTCCGATTTGTAATCATCTAGTTAATTAGATTAGCTAGGTGGCCATACTAGGATTTAATTTGATTTCTTGCTTTATTTTTTCCGCGCATGCCAAAATCACCAACATGCATTTTATTTATCGATTGTCAATTCAACGTTATTCAAAATTCACCGACTTAGTTCACTTATAGGGAATTAATAACTAAAATTGGCAAGATCTCTCACATAACTTAAAAAAGGAATTGAGATTTAGCCTTACCAATTGAAGCACCTATGAACCCCGTGTTCATTAGGACAACCACAACGTGGACCTTTTTACCTCGGGTAAGTAGGGTGATACGATCACACGCCTAAATTGGGTTGGACTCAACAAGATAAGCGTTATCTTGGGACTAGGTGATGGGTTTAGTTGAAATCCATCGACCGAGAGTTCTAGGAGTAGAATTAGTCAAAAGTTGACTTACCGTCTTTTACATAAAAGTTGCATAACATGTTCTTTTGTCTAAAATGCGGGTCTCGGAATCGCTTATATAATTTCGTGAGGGGTCATTATATGAGTGACTTGTTTAAATTGGTTATACAAGTAAAATTGATTAAAACAATGAATGTTAATATTTCCTAATTTTGTTGTAGTTATTCATAATTCGCAATGGCAAACAATAACAACACCGTTCAACTCGGAAAAGACTCATGGCTAAGGTCCGTTATGGACAAATGCATCTTAAAAGACGATGGAACTAATTTCGTCGAGTGGGAGCAAACGATCAAGGGCGCGGCGTTATCGGATAACGTTTTGCGCTACTTGACCGAGGCACCTCCCAATGAACCCGGCCCAAGAGCCACTAATGCGGCCAAAGTCGCCTATGAGGAATACCTTAAGGTAGCAAACGACGTCAAGATGGTCTTGATTTGGTCGATGTCCTCAAGCCTTAAGCAACAACACATCACCCTTGGAGCATATGAGATATTCTCTAGGGTGACATTGGCCTTTTCTCAATCACCCGAGATTCGCCAATACAATGCTATGACTAGGCTTTTTGAAGCCAAGTTAGAGAAGGGCCAAAAGGTTGGCCCACATGTGCTTAAGATGGTGGAACATGTTGACACTCTAGATCGTCTAGGGGTCAAAATTCCTAAGAAGGTTGCGGTTGGCCGCATCCTTCACTCACTTCCTCCCAAGTTTGCCCAAACTAGGGCAAACTATAACATGCATGGCATGGATAAGAGCTTTCACGAGCTCCATGCTCTCCTTACCCAGGTCGAAAGGGATATGGAAGCAAGTGGGAGTGAGCAAAAGGATGTTCTTACAATGAGATTGAAGAACTTGAAGCTAGGGGTTCAAAAGGGGAAGGGAAAAGCCAAAGCCCAATTTAAGAAGCAAGGAAAAGGAAAGGGCAAAGCTATTATGTATAGCAATGCCAAGGCTAAGGGTAAGAAGCACGCTGAAGCCGAATGCTTTTATTGTAAAGGCAAGGGACATTGGAAACGCAATTGTCCCAAGTATTTGATACTGGATGCCCAATGTCCCAAGTATTTGAAGGATAAGAAGGACGGATGTGTGACACCGTCAGGTATAATCCTCTCTTCTCTCTATATGATAGATATTAACTATGCTTGCACTTCCACTTGGGTATTTGATACTGGATGTGGTTCTCACCTTTGTAATCACTTGCAGGGGCTGAAGGACGTGCGAGCACTAGCCAAGGGTGATGTGGACCTACGAATGGGGAATGGAGCAAGAGTTGTCGCCGTCTCCGTAGGAACTTATGTATTAACCCTAGCTAGTGGTCTTGAGTTGTATTTAAATAATTGTTATTTTGTACCCTCCTTGACTAAGAACATTATCTCCATTTCCGTACTTGATGCGGAGGGTTTCTCTTTTGTAATCATGAACAACAGTTGTTCGTTTTCTTTTAATGATGTGTTTTATGGTAAAGCCATCTCTATTGGAGGCATTTATGTTCTTGATAATGTTAATGAAATATATCATATCGAAAGCAAGAAGCTCAAATTAGGTGAACCTAATCCATCATACCTTTGGCATTGTCGTTTAGGTCATATAAACGAACGACGCATAAAGAGACTCGGTTCAACGAAACTTCTCAAACCATTTGATTACGAATCTTATGGTGAATGCGAATCTTGTCTTTTGGGCAAGATGACTCGTGCTCCTTTTACAGGAAAAGGGACACGAGCAAGTGAAGTATTAGGCCTTGTACATACCGATGTATGTGGCCCAATGACTCTCCAAGCTAGAGGTGGTTACAAGTACTTCATTACTTTTACCGACGATTTAAGTAGATATGGATACGTCTACTTAATGAGGCATAAGAGTGAAGCCTTTGAAAAGTTCAAAGAGTTTCAACATGAAGTTGAAAACCAATTGAATAAGAAGATAAAAACCCTACGATCCGATCGTGGTGGTGAATATCTAAATTATGAATTTGATTCACACCTAAAAGATTGTGGTATAGTATCACAATGGACTCCTCCTGGAACACCTAAATTAAATGGTGTGTCTGAAAGGAGAAACCGAACTTTATTAGATATGGTTCGGTCGATGATGAGTCTTACAGAGCTTCCTGACTCGTTTTGGGGATTTGCCATCTTACCCGCAATATTTTCACTAAATCGTAGCCCGACTAAAGCAGCCAATAAAACTCCATATGAGATATGGAAAGGAAAGGTTCCTTATTTGTCGTTTATGAAAATTTGGGGTTGCGAGGCTTTTGTTCATGAGAAGTCTAATGACAAGCTCGCACCCAGATCCGACAAATGTTATTTTGTAGGATATCCGAAGGAGACTCGTGGATATTACTTCTACAACCGTCATGAGGACAAAGTGTTTGTGTCTCGTGA
>JAIUZE010004667.1:0-28910 GCA_022085475.1 Heliosperma pusillum | reverse complement strand
CTTTATTTGATTTGTTGAAAGATGAAAAGTTGTTTGTGAGTTATGATGGGTGAGGAGTGTCGTGTAATATAGAGCAAACTAGTGAGTTGGGTTTTGAAATTGTGGTTATGGAATTGACCCGGTATAATAATTATATTACCGTAATTAATTAGATATGAAGTTAATTGAATTAAATATCAAGATATTATGTTATTATAATGAAAAGAAATAACATATCAAGGCTAAGAGAGGAAGAAAAACCGTGTGGTATGGGTGATATCGGGTCAGTTTTGTAAACGATTTGCGTAATTTTCGTTAACTGATCGATAAAGTCAATAAATATCTAGATATTATTATTAGTTTAATCAAAAGAATTAAACTATCTCATGTGAGTGGAAAACGATGACATGGGCGCGTGACTCATGCCAAAGTCGAGTTTCGGTTTCGTTTCGCGCTTTACGATGAGTCGGGAATAGTTAAATAACGTTCGGTTAAAACCGTAAACGTTATTCTTTAAATTCCGAATAAATTCAAAATAATTATATTAAATTATGATAAATCTTAATAAATCCAAATAAACATAAATCAAAAATATTATTTTTTTAAATAAAATTTCGGTCTTCAAACTTATGAGACGAGTCGGGAAAAGTCAACGGAAGTCAAAGTTGACTGAAAGTCGAGAAAAGTCAAACATGACTTAAAAGTTAAGAAAAGTTTAATGACGACTTAAAAGTCGAGAAAAGTCAATGACGACTTTAAAAAGTCAAGAAAAAGTCAAAGACGACTTAAAAGTCAAGAAAAGTCAAAGATGACTAAAAACGGTCTTTTCATGAAATCTCTCAGAAATTCCAAATACGAACGCGGAATGTCAAAATACGACTCGAAACAATAAATTCTATTTTAAAAACTTAAGTCTGCTGAAAAGTGTTAGTAATATTTTTACTAGAAAAATTGGGTACTTTTCGGGTTGTTACAATCACCCCTCCTTTTAAAAAGTTTCGTCCTCGAAACTTAGAAGAAGGAAAGTAACATATATGTAGGTCTATTTCAAAACTGTTAAAAATATATTCGTAATAAAAATATAGGGTCTTATCAATGGGGCGGAAGATTCTCGTCTGCAGTCAAGAATCTCATCGTCCAAGTCAAAGACTCAAAAGATACAATTTCGCGTCAATTAATGAGAAAACTAGTTATCGAACGTCTACAATAACGAGTCTCAACACTCCTTGACGGTAAAATACTTGAAATCAATAAAATTTCCAAAAGCTTTTAGTTCAAAAATTCTATAGTAAAGGTAATAACACTACTATCTATACCTAAAATTTCTAACTAAAGCTTCTAATAACCTATCTATACGAGATGATAATTGATAGAAGGAACGAACTATTCGAAAGAATAAATCGAATAGAAAGAGAGAAAAGAGAGGAATGAATCACCATACTATCTTCCATCTATGATACTTCAAATGTTTTATCGTAACTCAACAACACTAACTGCACCAGAATCTAGTCCTCAAGAGAGTGCAATATATCCTAAACATTTTCAATCATCCGATTCCTACCAAAATATTTCATAAACACGATACATCAAGTAACAACTCCCAATTATTCAAATTCAATTAAAATCTTCTAAGGTCCATTGGTACGGTAAACTTGCAACTAACAAACCATGAAAGATTCATTATGAACTCTAATCTTCTTAGCTCCTTAAAACTCTTATTGAAAACCATCATCAAAATATTTATAATTAGGGAACCAAGATTGTTAACGACCACAAAGTAAAGGACTTACTATGAAATCCTTTAATCCAATTCCTTCAAAACTTCATTACCCTAAATTATTAACAACGAACCTTCTCATCCTCAAAAGTTGAATCACAAAACCTCAAAGAGATTAGTCACACAAATCTTATTTCACATAACTTTTGTCAAACATAGGGCAATGCAACCGTAAATCAATTTATTTATCTCTTCCAAACTCTTAATACATCGGTTTTTGCTTATGAGGATATTCCTCAAGTTTGGTCATTCAAATCCAAAATTCCACAAGGTAATTATTCCCATTAGGGTCCAACATTTAAAACAACTATTTTTCCAAGCAACCTTTAACGAACCACTAAAATCCTTAACCACAACCACCAATCACCATTTTGCTTAATTCGATCCTTAAAAGAAATGATATTGCAACTTCAAGTTTTCATAGTCTAAACACTAAGAGACTTTCCTCCAAAGTTTATCCTCAAATCCTTATAATCCTCTAAACACGGAACTAGCTTAATAGGATGGCTAGGTACCATATTCGAAACTTCTTATTTACTCCCCAAAATAGACATATCCTAAGCATGGTCTTCAAACCAATACTAAACTTCTAAGTCCAAAAGACTAAATTACTAATGAATTAAGAAGTCATAGCCAATTCCTTCGACCCTCTCTACCATTGATATCATGAACCATCATCTAGTACACAAGTCAGTGACAAGCATCAGCCTTTAAAATATGTGAAAACAGATTCTTCACCAACCGTCCCATCAAGGATACCAACTCTCACCAACCATAGGGTGAAAGTAGATCCATAAAAACATCTTCCTCAAATCACAAGTTCATTCTACAAAACATCTAATATTCCACAAGATTCAAACGTTCTTCTGACACCCCTAAGACATTAATATACCACACTACCGATGGTGATGACATCCATAAAAATGGTACAAGAGGGAGGTAAGGATACCAATGTTAAGATGGAGGAACTATCAAGAGAAACTTTCAAGAGGCAATAGGTTGGAATAGAAAGTAGCACCTAGATGGAAGGAAAAGGGCATAATACTATAAGGACAAGAGAATTCAAAGATGAAGAAGGAATTCACTTCAATTAGGCTTATAAATCTTCAAATCTTCGGTAGAGGATACTCCTTCTAGGTGACGCATATTCCACCATAAGGCGTAATATTGCTCCTAGCAATCTGGCTAGCCACCCAAGCATAGCCTCCTTGGCAATTTTCTTCTTTATGAGCAGGGACCTGGTTGGCAGTAACAACGATCTCTTCTACCCGAGGTCTAACCGTCTTCATAAGAAACAAACAAATTTAGTTACTCCTAACAATTAGCATAAACAAATAGACTACAACATAAATCCTAATCTACCCATCTTACCCTTCTATCTCACAAGTTTATTATTTATTAAGGTCAAGTTATTTATGCAAGGGTACACCAACGTGCGTCGGGAGCAAAATAGCTCTGATACCAACTGTAACACCCTCAAATTTGCGGAAAGAAAAAAAATAATTTAAATACATAAAAGATGATAATATATAACAAGGGTGTCATAAATAACAAAGGTCATTACAAAACGGAAACAATATTCTACAAAAGAAATATACAAGACGGGAGACATATCTCCCGTATAAATACGGAAATGAAAGAGTGTATAATAATATACAATCTAAGAACCGAATATAGGTCCAAGGTAATACTTCGCTCGCTAGCTCGTCAATGTACCCAATGTATGCCTTCACCACCTGTTCGACCGTATTAAATATAAACACGGAAGCCACAGTCAGTGGGGAGTAACTCCGAGTTCTCCCAGCCACGAAATGTCGAGTTTAATGAAAAATGAATAACATAAAAGCAATGTATATGGAAAATACAAAACTTAAAACATATATGATATGCTTTTCATGTTATGAAACAGATAACTAACAAATAACCTAGCATGTGAAAGCTATCATGTGAAACCGATAATAAACTATGACTCGAGGTAGGGAAGCTGGTATGCTGGCTCAGCGGTTACCATGTAACATGGCCCTGAGACACTCAAACCCTAATCAACACGTAATCATGTGAATCAGTTAACAATCGGGAATCCAAACTCTATCAATCTTAGCCGGCTTGCATCTCACCTTCTAAAACTCATAGAATCATAAAAACATGAAAGACCAATACGTCTACAAACAGGCATAAGTTCTTAGGACAGTCAATAGTCGACTTCTGTAACTCGAGGCTATACCACAAGGTAGGAAAACATCCTAGTCCTAGACTGCTCAGACCTAGCGACAACAGCTATTCCATTCCCCGTCCCATGACATAACCGTACATGAGAAACTCTACTAGGCGACCCCCTAAGCAGAGATGGCTAGTAATTAAGCTGGCTCCCTTCCCAAAGCGGAACTCTTAGGATGCCATGCCCCGACTTGGAGATAAGCCCCCCAGGCCGTGACACAAAAGCTATTAACCATGAACTATATACTCGTTAAAGACAGTACGGGCCTATCGATGTCATGGTCCAAGCTACTCATTTAGAATTAGAATGGTCAAGACGCCATATACTCATAATTCTCTATGGGTACTTAGTCAACACGACACCAACCATATAATCAAACAGTCACAGGAAAAACATCCTATCATGTGACTAATTACATATCAATAATAATCAAACATCATATCGCCTCATATCTACTAAGGCTAATTCATAATTAAATACGACCTCACTTGAAGACAAATCCCCGACCCGAGTCCCGCGACGGGTCATCAGTCAAATCGGGGCTGACTAGATCTTAGTTTGACCAAACCCGTTGGATCAAACCGGCTAGAAACAGAGTCTTTATCACATAGACATAAATCAACATATTCATTACATGTTATTCTATTAAAACTTCTAACATGTGAATTAGATTATATTATACCCAAAACCCCGTTTGACTTAAAGGAGATTAACTTAAACTACGGTCTCGTCTTATAATTTCTAACATGTGAGAAATAATAATTTAATGAAAAACATTTTTAATTAAATATTTTACTTATTAATATTTCTCGCTTGCTAATTATTACAAAACGCGATAAAAATGACGATAACTCAAAAACCGTCACAAGTCCCAAAGTGGGACCCACGGGCTGAGTTGGGCCGGACCCCACATGGGCCTGATTTGGGCCTCACGGCCTGATTTGGCTAAAATGGCTGTTTTGGCCTTTTCTTTTAACGGTTTTACTAAAAACCGTTTCTAATTAATTCCCGCATGCTTTAACATAATTAAAACCCGTCAAACAACAATTAAACAATCAAACATCGACACAACCCAAAGACCAAAACCCGGACCCACCATGGACCAGCCCAGACCGGTCTGAACCGGCCTGGACCGGCTGGTCTGGTCCGGTTTGGCCCCTCCTCCACGGTTCACACAACCAAAGCAACAACCCCAATTTCCAATTAATTCTAACATGTTTTTAATTACTAACATCCATTTTTAAACATCCAATTTAACCATCCAACATGCAACAATCATCATCATGAAGAAATCATAAAAATATAACAAGGACACCAACATATTCATAAATTCCTACAACATAATAAAATCAACCACTTATCATGTTACTAACTAAAATCATAAAACCATAATCATATGATCAAAAACTAAAGATGAACCAAAAACTAAAGTAAACCAAAGCTATGTAACATATATCCGTCGAGTAACTCGGAATCGTTACCTTAGCTAGCTAAAATCAAGTAGCACCAAAATAATAAGAACTAAGAACTAAGAAACCCGTCTTCTAGTCTTCTCCTAAGATATACGAGTCACCAAACTCGTCTTCAAAATCTTCCCCTATAAGAAATGACAAGAAAAACATTATTAGAACTTAAAATATGATTTTCCATAATTAAAGTGTTGAAAACGATTTTGTCGGAATTTAAAATAAAACGTACTTGAAGATGGGGAGCGAAGAGGAGATCCTAGAAATATAAGTTAGGACGGATTTAATTAAGAAATGAAGGTTTTATGAAGGTTTTGCTCAAGAACGACGAAGAACGGATGAAGAACGACGAAGAACGTTCAAGAACGATGAAGAACGATTTATTTGATCTTAAGTTGATTTGTTGTAAAATGAAAAGTTGTTTGTGAGTAAAGTGGGGTGAGGAGTGTCGTGTAATATAGAGCAAACTAGTGAGTTGGGTTTTGAAATTGTGGTTATGGAATTGACCCGGTATAATAATTATATTACCGTAATTAATTAGATATTAAGTTAATTGAATTAAATATCAAGATATTATGTTATTATAATGAAAAGAAATAAAATATCAAGGCTAAGAGAGGAAGAAAAACCGTGTGGTATAGGTGATATCGGGTCAGTTTTGTAAACGATTTGCGTAATTTTCGTTAACTGATCGATAAAGTAAATAAATATCTAGATATTATTATTAGTTTAATCAAAAGAATTAAAATATCTAATGTGAGTGGAAAACGATGACCTGGGCGCGTGACTCATGCCAAAGTCGAGTTTCGGTTTCGTTTCGCGCTTACGATGAGTCGGGAATAGTTAAATAACGTTCGGTTAAAACCGTAAACGTTATTCTTTAAATTCCGAATAAATTCAAAATAATTATATTAAATTATGATAAATCTTAATAAATCTAAATAAAAATAAATCAAAAATATTATTTTTTTTAAATAAAATTTCGGTCTTCAAACTTATGAGACGAGTCGGGAAAAGTCAACGGAAGTCAAAGTTGACTGAAAAGTCGAGAAAAGTCGAAGATGACTTAAAAGTCAAGAAAAGTTTATGACGACTTAAAAGTCAAGAAAAAGTCAATGACGACTTTAAAAAGTCAAGGAAAAGTCAAAGACGACTTTTGTCAAGAAAAGTCAAAGATGACTAAAAACGGTCTTTTCATGAAATCCCTCAGAAATTCCAAATACGAACGCGGAATTTCAAAATAAGACTCGGAACAAAAATTCCTATTTTAAAAACTTAAGTTCTACTGAAAAGTGTTAGTAAATATTTTTACTAGAAAAATCGGGTATATTTCGGGTTGTTACACAAATAGCTTATGGTACAATTGAATGAGAATTTTTGGACCAAAGGCTCCCTTTTCTCATCTTAATCTAATAACATTTCTTACCTTATTCACAAAATTCTCAACAATCTACATTCTACACAATCCTAAATGACGTACCTAGTAGTCATGTAGACCGCGCAAACGAAATAGTAGGTTTGAGTTACTTTGGATTTCGGGTATATATCGATATGTTGGTGGGGTCATTTTTGGGTCTAGCGGATCGGGTTATTTTGGGTTCGGGTCATTTTGAAGCTAATTATTAAGGGAAAAAACGGACAATTAATATTATTACCTATTTTTAGTTTAGTTTTGAAAATTGATTCTCAATTTTAATACAAATTAATAAAAAGTGAGTTTTTAAATTAGTAATTTCAAATCTTTTTTTTTGTTCAATTACAACAATGTTTGGTCGGACATTTTTAGGTTGGGTCATGTTCGGGGTAGGTCGGGTCAATTTGGGTTTCAGAGCACATTTGGGGATTGTAGTTCGGGTTAATATTGGGTCTTAGGTAAGCCTTTTCAGGTTGGGTCCATCGGATCGGGTTGGTCTTGCCAAGTCTAATCATGCACAACGTATGTAACGATTATAAATATTACTTTATTCCAGCCAAACGATTTTATCCACTTGGTTTTTGGAAGGTAGAACTATTTTACACGAAATAGATCTACGTCAGTATGTTATTTTTATACAGATTAAGTAACTAATCGATGTATGTCGTTGTTTTTAAAATTTTAAAAGCTTGGGCGCTATATGATGCAGCGACTGGTTTAAGGAAATAATTTAGCGAGCAGTTGGGTTAGTCACATACTAATCGCTGAATTATTCAACAACCAGTTATGATATTGTATAAACAATACACAATGAGCCCCTTTCCTCATTCCTAAACTCACGATTTGCAAAAAGAAAAAAACTCAACCCACAAATCCTAAATCGTTCCAAATCAAACTCTTCCCAAAATCAATCTCAATCACTCCATTATTTCTTCCAAACTCTTTCAAAGATATTATAAATCGCTATTAACGTTTAAATCTTTATATATTGTTATTAAAATAGATTGATTAGCAAATTTTTAGGTTTAGTAACTGCTTGTTTTGTGCATTTGGTGTCGATTCGCTGGTTAGATAGTTTGTTTAGTGAATTAACTTGTTATATTGCTAGATTTGTGGTCAAATTCGAAGATGGGAAAATTAATTACTCTTTATGTTGTTACTCTAGATAGTAAATAAATGGCATAATGTAAGTTAGAAATATGTTGAACTTTTTTTTGTCAATAGTAACAATAGCTTTGATAAACTTACTTCCGTAATTTCTAATGAGTTAGAGGCCTATCGATGTCAATTTGGATTAAACATTAAGATGGAATCACACACCTTGCTTGGTGAGTGAGGCCAACACAAGGCAACATAATAACATAACCTTCAAATACTTTAATATGTGGAGCTTCGCCTCTAATTTTCAGGATTGTGCTACCTCTGTGTGGAATCAACAAATCACTAGGACTAAGATGTTCAGTGAGAGTGATAAAATAAAAAATATTGAAGCCTATTCTCAAACGACTCAACAAGACTCAATTTAATGATGTGGAAAATAAGGCTGACTTGGCAATGGCACAACTTTATCACATCCAAAAGCAACTAATAAATCAGCCAGATAATGAGGAGATTTTTAAGATAGGAGATAGAACTCAATATTACTTCGCAGAGTCTACAAAAGGCTAAACTCACATTTCTAAAGCAAAAAAAGCAAAAGCTCACTAGGTGACGGAAGAAGACTGTAATATTCCGTATTTCTAAGTACATTGTACTCGGTCGAGTAAGGGTCACTCGACTGAGTGGGATGTGTACTCGGCCGCGTAGGGTGTATTCGGTCGAGTGAGGTTGGCGTGTCAGTTAGGCAACCTTCTACCTAGTTGCCACTCGACCGAGTGTGGTGTGCACTCGACCGAGTGCGGTGTACTCAAACGAGCGCTTCTTGCACTCGACCGGGTGCACCGGTCTGTGAGATTAGTTCAGACGGTTTGATTAAGGATTTTAAAGAAGGATTAAAACATATTTCTCACTTTACGTTTTATAATTAAATCCTTAAACTTTCTAAAACTCTCTCAAAACCACTAAGAACATCCGTAATCATTACAAGCCGAATCAGATTTGTCTTCTTGCCTTGTTGATTTCTTCAGTAAGTAATTCAATTATTTAATTATCATTATTATTTAATAGTATGCATTGTAACTCTAATTAAATTGGGGGGGAAAAGGGAAGATGGTTAGTTATTAATGGTATAATCCTTGTATGTTTAAGGGTAGACTTTGTATAAGAGGATTTATGAATTGATTGCTTGTACTTCATGCGGATTTGCGAATAAGGTAGGGTTTCCCCTACTCAGTAATTGTGTATGTTAATCTTTGTGATAAGATGCTTGTTGTTGTTACTTGATTGATTGATGATGATGATGATGGATTTTGGGTTTGGTGTTTGGAGTAGTTACTTGGTTACTATTTTTGTGTTCCGACGGGAGACAGATCACACCCCGAGTTCGCCTCTCGTAGCTCTCCCGCTGCGAGGGGGATGTGAACATTAATGTTCTGGGAACTCTCACTGCAATGAGAGGGGCTGTTGATGTCCAGTGATACGGTCTGGCATCTATTGGTGGATTTGCAGGTCAGGGTGATAGCCTGATGCTGCTGAATTAACCGTTGCGGTGGCCCTTCGGTTTCTCTTTCCCTATTGCTTGTTTTGACTGTCTAGTACATTGGTGGGCGTATACTGTTACTGACCCCGTTACTGTTTTACAAAACTTCTGTGATCCATTGGGGAATAGTGAGCGGGTGACCAGCAGGTAACTCGTTGAGCTTGTGCTGGGGAGTTGATGGGATTGCCACGGTTGTGTCTTAGCTTCCGCAGAGATATCTAGAGTCTTAGACATTTACATTTATCATTCTTTACTTTTATCGTTGTCTTGAGTATTGATTATTTTTTAAGATGGTATGTAGTCTGGATTTGGAATAATGTAACTATTCACTTTAAACTATTGATTTAAAAAACTGTTCTATTATGGTCTGTTTGATATGTACTACCTTGGGCAACCGAGATAGTAGCATCTTCATGTACTAAGGAGCTTTGGCGCTATATGATTCAACGACTGGTTTAATGAAATAATTTAGTGAGCAATTCGGTTAGTCACATACTAGTCGCTGAATGATTCAACAACCACTTATGATATTGTATTAACAATACGCAACGAGCCCCTTTCCTCATTCCTAACCTCACGATTTGAGGAAAAAAAACTCAACCCACAAATCCTAAATCGTTCCAAATCAAACTTCCCGAAATTAATCTCAATCACTCCATTATTTCTTGCAAACTCATTCAAAGATATTATAAATTGCTATTAACATTTAAATCTTTATATATTGTTATCAAAGTAGATTGATTAGTTAATTTTTAGGTTTAGAAATTGGTTGTTTTGTGCATTTGGTGTTGATTCCTTGGTTATATAGTTTGTTTGAGCGACTTAACTTATCATATTGCTAGATTTGTGGTCAAATTCGAAGATGAGAAACTTAATTACTCTTTATCTTGTTACTCTAGATAGTAAATAAATGGCATAATGTAAGTTACAAAGATGTTGAACATTTTTTTGTCAATAGTAAAAATAGCTTTGATGAACTTACTTGCGTAATTTCTGATGAGTAAGAGGTCTATAGATGTCAATTTGGATTAAAATTAAGATGAAATCACATACCTTGCTTGGTGAGTGAGGCCAATACAAGACGACATTTTTTTTTGGTGAAAATGTAAGTAATCATTAATCAATGCCCCAAAATAGAGGCAAGCACCTATTACAACTTACTGGAAAGTGGATAACTAGGAAGCACCACTCACAACTACATAAAACAACAACAAAATGATAAAAAACTAACTAAATGAGTCCAATTCTATTACAATACACTAAATCAGCATGCTTGATACCACTCTTCATCACTCCCATCAGTCGAAATTTGCATTCCTTTTGCACCTTGGAAATCAAAGCCATTGGACAAGTAACATACCCTTCAACATAGCAAGTATTTCTAACCTGCCAAACATTATAAAGAACAACATTCACCAACGAGCAAAATAAGAGCCTCCTGAACCCTGAGATCCTCCCGAGCTTCAGCATAGTACAAGCATTAATAGGATAGACCATCCTTATGTGCAGCCATTCAACCAGCATCTTCAAGCAGTGCTTCACACAATATCAGTCTTGAAATAAATGGAGATGAGACTCCTGTCCCGTAGTACACAGATAACATTCCTGCTGTTGAGAAATACCAAACTTATGCAGCCTATCTAAAGTCAATAACCTCTCTTTCTTCATTAGCCAAATAAAGAATGTGTGCTTCTGAATATTGAGCCTGTTCCAGGCTTCTGTGTACCAGGAAACATGATCATTACCATTTGTTGCAGCAAGCTAATTGTAACCTCTGGATATAGTATAGTTCTTATCAGTACCCAGCCATTGTTCATTAGAGAATGCAACCTTAAACTTGTTTTTAACCTCACAAATTTTCCTCCATGCCTAAGAAGTTTTGATTGAAGGCTCATATTCTAGCCAAGGTCTTCCTTTAAGATAAATGTTATCCACCCATTTTATCCACATATGGTCTTTCTTGACAACAAGCCACCATACCAGTTTGCCTATAGCTGTTATATTCCATATAATGCTGTCTAGTAAGCCAAGGCCCCCATTCTTCTTTCCTTTACACTGAACATCCCAAGCCATTAGTGGTGCTTTAGATGAGGAATCAGACCCATTCCATAGAAAATTCCTACAGAGAGCCTTAATTCTATCCATTACTCCCACAGGTAGAACAAAAATTTGGGACCATTAATGGTGGATAGTAGATAAAACAGCCTTAACAAGAATAAGCCTACCAGTATAAACTTAACAGTATCAGGTTTTATTCCACTCAAGATGACATCAGACTTATCAGAGCTTATATTCAACCCAGAAGCACTAGAAAAGCAGGTGAAAGCTTCCTGAATAATAGCAATAAAAAAGATTAGAACATCATCAGCAAACATAAGGTGAGTCAGTTTGATCCTATTGCACAGGGGATGAAATTTAAAGCTAGGCAAGTCACAAGCCACATCCAACAGATGACTAAGGTACTCTATGCAGATAGTGAAAGGTATAGGAGAAATGGGGTCACCTTGTCTCAATCCTCTCTTCCCAGGGAAGAAACCATTAGGTTTGCCATTAATAACAATAGAATAAGAGGGAGAGGTCACACAAGCCATAATCAATCCAATCAACTGAGAGGGATAGTTCAAATTCACCAGCATATTTCCTATAAAATTCCACTTAATTGAATCATAAGCTTTCCTCAAATCAATATTCATTAAACACCTAGGGGACGCACACTTCCTATTATACAGTCTCACAATGTCCTGGCTGATAAGAATGTTACCCATGATGCTCCTTCCTTTGATAAAGGCTGCTTGAGCTGGGTTAATGATGTTGTTAAGACCAATAGAAACTCTCTCACATAGAATTTTAGAGATGGTTTTATACAGCACATTACAGCAAGCTATTGGTCTAAACAGAGTTACATTAACAGGATTCTCCACCTTTGGAATTAAGACAAGATTAGTGGAGTTTATTTGCCTTAGGAGCTTACCAGACTGAAAGAAATCCTGAACAGCAAGAATGATCTCCTCTTTCATCACTTCCCAGCAAGCTTTAAAGAAACAGCTTGAATACCCATAAGGCCCCAGACTCTTATCATTGGGAATGGAAAATAACACCCTCTTAATCTCAACCTCAGATGAAGTAATACACATACTGTCCCAAACAGTCTCATCAATTCTATCACCATGATTCACAACATTAGGGTAGAAACAACTAGTACCCTAGAAGATCCTTGTAAAAGTTAACAAAGGCCTGGATAATTTGATCATGTTCTTTACAAACTCGATCACCTGAAGCTGATTCAATAATCAAGACTTTATTTCTGACTTTTCTCTGTCTAATAGCTTGATGGAACAAAGAGTAATTAGAATCCCCTTCCTTAGCCCAGGAGCATTTAGCCTTTTGGCTCAAGAACTTATCACGAGCTGCATCCAACAATATGAAACTCTTCCTTGCCTGATGTTCAATATCCATTAACCTCGTATTCCTTGGGTCACCCTGCAGATTAATTTGACATTCCTGGAGGACCTTAAACGCAATATTTTTATTCATCTCTATATCAGCATATAGATTCTTATTAAGAGCTTTGAACTGGTACTTCATACTCTTCATCTTTTTCACCACTATGAACATAGGAGATCCATAAACATACTGCTGCCACCCATTCTTCAAAATACATAGAAATTCTTCAGTCCTAGTCCATATATTAAAGAACTTAAAAGGACGACCAGAAGAAGACTTCGTACTACCATACTCAACAATACAAGGGCAATGGTCAAAATACTCTTCAGGAACGAAATGAGCATAGTAATTAGGCAACTATTGCACCAACTATCATTAATAAATACTCTGTCAATTCGACTAAACACCCTAGTATCACTTTGCTGCTTGTTGTTCCAAGTAAAGAATGCACCAGTAGATTTCATCTCTTGAACTTCACATAAACTGACAGCATTCTGAAAAGGAGCCATTTCACTGTCCCTAACAATCTGCCCAAGCCTTTCATTAGGATATAAGACATTATTGAAATCCCTAAGCACACACCAAGGATCACACCTAGACAATCTGTGAGCTTCTCCCAGAGATACCTTATGTCCTCACTCTTATTGAACCCATAAACAAAGGTTATATAGAAAGTCTGACCAGTTACAACATCAGAAACCTTTAAGTGAATATATTGGGCATCACTCTCCAATATATCCACATTAACATTATTACTCTTCCAAATCACCCAGATTCTAGCATTAGTATGATACCCAACATTATGACAAAGAGAACAACTAGGACAAAAATTAGACGCAATTTTATTTAGAGAACCAGGTTTCACTCTGGTCTCTAGGAGCCCAAATAGTTCAACAACATGATGATGTAGGAACCACATAACATCTTTTTATTTTTTAACACTATTCAGACCCCTTATGTTCCAAGCTCCAAACTTAGTCATAGGGTGAGGATGAACCAGTCCCACCCCCTTTATCCACCAGTTCAGCACATCCAGATAGTGCAGCATTAAAATTCATCATGAAATTAACCTCCTTATCCTCAGGTAACCTTGACTCATGTCTGGTAAGCTTAGATAATACTCGAGCCGGTGTAAAAGTCAGACATTGGCCACCTTAGAGAGGGGTAGTCATTGGAGTAACATTACTCACAATGCTTAAGCTTCCCTGATTGCCCCCAGAATTAGGAACATCAACTGCATCTTTCGTGATAATCAAGGAAGGGAACTCTAGAGAATCTAGTTGTGACACCTGTGGAACCACTTTCCTTTATCAAACCTGTTTATTCACAACAGGTTGGCTAGGTTGCTTCCTCCCCCCAATTCCCCGCCTGCACATTTCCTCACTATGCCCAACTCCTTTACAATTCTTACAAATGATTGGAATCCAGTCATATTCAATTCTGACACAAATCTCATTACATTGCTCATCTTGAAAATAAATTTTGTCCGGAAACTCTTGATCAATATCCACCTCCACCATAATTCGATCATAACCCAGATAAGCCCGTCTGAGGGTAATATCATCAATACTCAAGAAAGTGCCAATTAGAGCAGCCAACTTCTCAAGACACTTATTACCCCACAATTTCAGATCTAAACCAACTAATTTGATCCATATAGGAACCCTTTTCACATAAACCTTAGTAATCTTGACATTAGGATCCCAAGGACGCAAAATAAGTGGTTTACCATCAAATAGAGCCATTCCACAAGCCAAGACAAGATTTTTATGCTCCATATTTGCAAAACGGACAACAAACAGGCCCTTTGGAAGGAAAGACACCTTGGTAATGGTAAATTCCTTCCATATTCGCCATAGAAATCCTTCTAGTATCCGTCCCCTTAGGTGGGTTAGCACCCATAACATACCCATAAACGGATGTAGACCAGAATTCGATTTCATCTTGCACGTCAGATACATCAAGCTTAAGAATAGACTTACCCACATTCTCCAACACCTCAGTTTCTGCAATCGTAGGAAGTTTACTACTGCCATTACTGGAATTTTCTTTCCTCTTAGATCGATTGATCACATGTTGCCATCCACCTCCATCATCATCTTCCTGTGCGGCCTCCTTGTCCACATCTTCTTGTCGAATGGCATTTAGTACCTCCTGATGAGCTCTCTCTATTTCCTGAGTCTTACTTACAACACTTACACTCTGTGTTTTGTTTTTTTTGAGATTTAGTCGACATACTACTAAAAGACTACTACCTGCTATTATATGAGTGAGTATTATTATTATTATTAGCAATGTCTATTATCTTACTATTGAATTTTAGTGTAAGAGATAGAGAATCAATGATGATTTTGGCCTTTGCACAAAGCCCAAGATCCACAAAGAAGGAATTTTCTCTCTCCAACGTTTTCTCTCATCTCTTTAAAAATTCCAATTGACTTAGTTGGTTTGAAACAATACAAGACAACATAATAACATACCCTTCAAATAATTTAATACGTGGAGCTTTGCTTCAAATTTTGAGGATTGTGTTACCTCTTTGTGAAATCAACAAATCACTGGGACTAAGATGTTCAGAATAGCGAGAAATTCTAAATTATTGAAGCATATTCTCAAAAGACTCATTTTAATTATGTGAAAAATAAGGCTGGCTTGGCAATGGCACAACTTTATCTTATCCAAAAGCATCTAATAAATCAGTCAGGTAATGAAGAGCTTATAAGACAGGAGAGCGAGAGAGAGAGAGAGCGAGAGAGAGAGAGAGAGAGAGAGAGCTCAATATTACTTCTCATGGTCTACAAAAGGCTAAACTCCAATTTCTAAAGCAAATAGCAAAAGCTCACTGGGTGAGTAAAGGAGACATCAATTCTGCCTACTTTCATGGACTCGTTAAGGCAAGGAGGAACAAAAATCATATACATCAAATCATAGACCTTAAAAATCATTTGGCTAAAGATATACAAGAAATACATAATGCCTTTCTTGATTATTAATAGATGTTACTGGGCACTTACACCTCTATAAACAAAGTCAAGAAATCTATAGTCAGGAAAGGGAATACATGTACTGAGTTGCATAAGCAAACACTCCTAGCATCTGTCACCTTCTCTACTTTTTCAAATTCTTCTGGTTTGAAATTGATTCAAAGGAAATCAAAATCATACTTTAATAGGGTGAATGAAGGTCTGAAAAACGAGATTATGCAAGTATCTTGTATGTTGGAAGGGACTCTTCAGTTCAAATACTTAGGGGTACCGATCATGACACCAGGGTAATGAGATAATGCAAGTAATCATTTGAGTTGACATCAACATCCAAAGGCTCTCTTACTCAACCTAATTAAAAACATTTCTTACTTTATTCACAAGATTCTCTATAATCTCCATGCTACACCAACCTATGTGACGTACCTAGTGGTCATGTAGACCGAGCAAACGGATTAGTCGGGTCGAGTTACTTTGGATTTCGGGTCTATTTTGATATGTTGGTGGGGTCAATTTCGGGTCAAGCGGATCAAGTTCTTTTGGGTTCGAGTCATTTTAAGGCTAATGATTAAGCGAAATAAAGTACGATTAATATAATTACAAGGGGTGAGCAAAACCGTATATCCGATACGGTTTTTAAAACCGTATCAGATATCCGGTTTTAAAAATCTCAATTTTGAATATCCTTATCCGATACGGATTTTCCGTGTATCCGGAAACCGTATATCCGGTTTTTCCGTATATCCGGTATCCGGTTTTCCATTCAATTTATGTAAAATTTTATGTCTTATTTTTATTTTTTGGGATTTTATGATTTTTCTTAATAAATTTAAAGAGTATCACATATTATAAGAATAAATAACTTAAAAATGTATAAAAGTAATAAGATTGAGTCACGGATATACTCGACGTTTAGTGGTTTTATGATTTTATTTTTATATTTTATATTAAAAATAGGAAACCGTATCGGAAACCGTATATCCGGTTTTAAATTTTGCCGATACGTATCCGATAATGTTTTTTATAAACCGTATCGTATATACGGAAATTCGTATCGGATATACGGAAATCCGTATAATTGAAACCGTATATTATATCGGATACGTATAATAAAACCGTATCGTATATTTTTGCTCAGCCCTAATAATTACCTATTTTTAGTTTAGTTTTGAAAATTGATTCTTAATTTTAACACAAAAAAAAATGTGTGTTTTTAAATTAGTCATTTCAAATCTTTTTATTTGTTCAATTACAACAATGTTTTGTCGGTCTTTTACGGTTTGGCGGGTATTGGTTTGGGTCATGTTCGGACTGGGTTGGGTCAATTTGGATTTCGGAGCACATTTGGGGGTTGTAGTTCGGGTTAATTTCGGGTCTTAGTTAAGCCTTTTCAGGTTGGATCCATCGGGCCGGGTTGGTTTTGCCAAGTCTAGTCATGCAAAACCTTGGGTAACGATTCTAAATATTACTTTATTCCAGCCAAACGATTCTATCCTGTTAATTTTTGGAAGGTAGAACTATTTACACGGAATAGGTCCACGTCAATATGTTATTTTTTTTTTGCAAATTAAGTAACTAGTCGATGTATGTTATTGTTTTTCAAATTGTAAAAAGTTTGGCACTATATTCTTCAGCGACTAGTTTAAGGAAATTTTTTCTAAAACTGTGTTTGTTATTAACTTTATTTCAGTAACCATCCGCTAAATAATTTAGCTAGTAGTTGGGTTAGTCACATACTAGTCGCTGAATGATTCATCAACCAGTTATGAGATTGTATTAACAATACGCAGCGGTCCTCTTTTCTCATATCTAACCTTACGATTTGCAATAAAAAAACTCAACCCACTAATCCTAAATCATTTCGAATCAAGCTCTTCCCGAAATCAATCTCAATCACTTCATTATATCTTACAAACTATTCCAATGGTATTATAAATAGCTTTTAACGTTTATATCTTTATATATTGTTATTAAATTAGATTAATTAGCTAATTTTAGATTTAGTAATTGGTTGTTTTGTGCATTTGGTGTTGATTCGCTCGTTATATAGTTTATTTGAGTGACTTAACTTGTTATACTGCTAGATTTGTTGTCAAATTTGAAGATGATAAAATTAATTGCTCTTTATGTTGTTACTCTAGATAGTAGATAAATGGCATTATGTAAGTTACAAAGATGTTAAACAGTTTTTTTTGTCAATAGTAACAAGAGATTTGATGAACTTACTTTTTTAATTTCTAATGGGTTAGAGGTTAATATATGTCAATTTGGATTAAAAATTAAGATGGAATCGTACACCTTGCTTGGTGATTGATGCCAACACAAGACATTATACTAAGTAGACCTGGCAAACGGGTCAATCGAATCAGGTTCGGGTCGGGCCAGTTCGGCACAGGTCAGTTCAGGTCTCTCGTTGATTTCGGGTTAATTCGGGTCGGGTCGGGTCATTTCGGGTATCGGGTTTGTTGTCGGGTCCGTTTCCGGTCAACCGAGTCAGTTATTTCGGGTCAACGAATTAGAGACAAAAGGTCATTTTAACTTTTTTTGATTCAATTAAAGTTATGTTTTGTCGGGTCATTTTCGGGTTGAGTGGTTTTGAATCGGGTTATTTTCGGGTCGGGTCAGTTACGGGTCAAGAAAGATCGGGTCATGTTCGGGTCGGGCCGAGTCCAATCGGGTTTCGGGTCCCATTCGGGTGTTGTAGTTCGAATCAATTTCGGGTCACGGGTTGGGTCAATCAGGACAGGTGGTATGAGACATTATCTACAACAATAAAATATATAAGTATAAGTGACATGTTAAAAAATATGCAACATATTGTCTTAAACAAATTTAAGACTACAAATTATACAAGTAACCCTCATACATGTACAATATTCCAAGACCCCAAATACCTATAATTTAAGTGAGCTTTGGCTCATCTCCCAAAGAATAAGGATGAAGGTAAACATCTCTATGTTAATTGTATCTCATATACAACTCTCAGTTTGTTAAATAATCATCATATGAATTTTAACTATTTGCCTCAAAGTTCAAAACTGTTTTGAAAAAACTTTGTTAAGACAACCAACCTACATGTGTGAATAACTGTTATCCACCTGCTCAACTTACATAACCAGAATACTCTACTTTGGCAGACCCATTACATGATGATATAAGTTTATTACAGTCATTAGGTTGGAAAGGCATTAACTTAATATTTAGATTGAGGGATTTAAACATATATGCCTACCATTAAAGCATACTAATGAACATATACATATTACATGCATCTCATACATGAAGGAATTAACAGTAGCATGTCTCAATATAAAATAAAGGCATATCATTAACATAATCTCAAGGTAGATTAATAAAACATTAAAAATATCAACTTTTAAATCAAAAACAGCCCAAAACTCAATCGAAACATTCGAATTTGGCCTTAAAACGCAGACCCTGTCTTGCAGTCCTGTTTAGAATGCCGTTTGCATGCGAAAAACACTACTGTTTTGTCAAATTCCGACACTCAGAACTGATAAACAAAATTTACGAAACAGTTTCAATAAATCGTGTTTTCTAATTTAATCTTATTAAGTTAGTCGCAAACGAATATGAGTTTAAGGTAAAAAAAAATATATCCAATATATATTACGAAACACTAATCAAATTAAGTTTATACATGTTAACCAATTAACATTAATACCCTAAACAACAATATCATATATTACAATTGACAATCAAAAGATACATAACAATTGCTAATGTCCTTAACGTCATACGTACTAAATGAAATAAGAAACTCTCGTGAACACACGAGATGACAAAAACAATAGAAGACAAGCAACATGATCAAATTCATTAAACTAGCAAACTAGCAAACTAGCCGCAAAACATATTATAATGTAGTTCTGATTTAAACAATTGCGGCTCATCAAAGAAAGCATAGAGAAGCGGTCAACTACGTAAATACCAAATACACGCATGAAATCAACTGACACGCATGAAAATTTCAGGAACTCAACCAATAAGGATTTACGCATGAAAACAACAGACACGCAAGTGGGAGACATAAAACGAATCAAGAGCGATTTAATTCGACTTTAACATTACATACTCGCTCTGATACCACTGAAGGGATTCGTAAGTACTTAAAACAATTTCAATACCGAATTTCCAGGACCATATGTATGTTAGAAATCAGAATTAAATAGTAAAAGAGTAATCGAATTACCTCACAGCGGAATTAATCCGTGAGCAATAAAATCCAGCAATATAAGAAAATAAGAACCGGATCTAAATAACCCAACTGGTACAAATAAATAAGAGCACCCCAATCGTAGTGCCTCCACTAGTATCCACACGTATGAACAGGAGATGCGATTTGTATGCTAGTACAAGGTAGGGTTTATTATTTCTCACAGAAAGAATAATATTATGATGGAAACTGACTCCCTTATATCTCTGTATATATAGGGAGGTAAAGAATCAGTTTCCTAGTTAAACTCTTACCTAAATCGCAACTAGGTCTAATCCAATTAGAACCCTATTTCCATATTTCTATCTTTAACTGTAAATAGGAAATACCTTATTCATCTTGTATGTGACCCAATGGGCCCGTTTAATTCTACACGAGTCATTAAACAATTTAATACTCGGTCCGTAAGCGGCTTCTAGCAAAACGTTACGGTTACAAAGAATATAAACCGGGTTACCTTAATTGGACTCGGGACATAAATCCAACAAGTATCTCTTTCCATAGCCATAAATTGATCAAATTCTTCATTACTAAAATATGTTTCAAATTGAAAAACATTAAAAAGAATATAGAAGTCATATTTCAAATCAATATTAGCTTTAGCAAGTTGTATTATGTACCATCTTAATCGATGTCCTGGTTGAGACCAATATGTTGTTGACTATTCATAGCTGTATAATTAAAAAAAATCAAGTCATTTTAATAAATAAAATTACAAAGAAGATCACACTTGGAATGACAAGATGAAGATTTCTCTTAAAAAAACAAGTCAAAACGAAAAGAAAAATAAAGAAGTTGACACTTGACTTAAAAAATATCGTCACTTCAACGACAAAAAATTTAGCTGTGATGTTACAACCTCTCCACTATGGCCACTGTGTTGTATTTGCCGAGATGAAGATTTCTTTTCAAAAAATACCTTGTTGGACGACTTTCATAGCTGAAGAAACAGATCTTAGTGCATCATCTCCCACAACTTCACATTGTTGCTTACTGTTCATTATGAGAAAATTGGCAAATGACAATGGTGGAATGAATTGGCTTCTTCTGCGCCCGTCACTTTTTTCACCTTTCTTCTGCTGCAGTCGGTAATACATATAACGGTTATATCATTTACTTTTACCATTATGATATATACTATAACTCCTATACTCGAAGAGTATATATATCCAAAAATATAAAATAATACCTTTGTACTAGTTACAAGATCTGTCACCGTTTCACGTTCGTTTTCTGAAAGATGGACATCCTCACCAAAATCTGGTTCATAGTCTTCGTCTTTATCTGCAATTGTTTTGCTTTACCTTTCTTCTTTTTCTCATTTTTGGAATTCAATAAGTTAGTCACAGAAGTAGCAATGTGCTTGAGGTTCAATGATTCCATTTTTTTTTTGCTTCAATATTCAAGAGCCTATCTCTTTTCCTTTTCGTATGTTACATGTTCATTGAATTTGGAGGCATAAAAGCCTGTGTCTTTTTTCCTGCCTTTGACATTCAGAAGCTATCACAATGCAAAAGTTAGAGAATAGCAATCATCTTAACAAAAAATTAAATTCAGCATCCAAGCATTCTTTAATTTAAAAATGCGAAAACTATCCTTATAAAATAACAACACTCCAAACTTGACACAATTATCTCAAATTAAACATATAAATATTAAGCTACATCAGTATCTTCGTCAGGCTCTTCACAATCAATATCACTAAAGTCTCCATCGTCATCAGAGCTCTCATCAGCGTTACCATTTTCATTTTCTATGTCATTTACAATTTTAGGTTGCTTTTACAGTAACATCAAGAACAATATCTTCCATATCATCTCTTACAACCTTTGATGTTGTATCAATATAAGCGACCCCTAGTGTAGTTAAAAAATCAACATGTGTATATTCTGAATGACTTTGTTGCAGAGCGTCCCCTTCATTTTCAGACGGGTCTTTCTCAGGAATATCATAGTGATGACGGGGATGAGTCCTGATAACCATAAGCCAATTCGGGTCAAACCCGTCTTTAACATAAAAAACTTGTTGAGCTTGGAACATAAGCACGAAAGGCTCAGCTGTAGTTAACTTCCTTTTAGAATTAACACTAACGAAACCAAATTTGCCAACCTTGACACCTCCATCCTCACTGTGAACATCCCACCAATCACAACAAAACAATACAACATGTTTTCCCTCCAAATGTCGTAGACAGATTATATCAGTGAGATCCCCATAGTAGTCATGGTCAGCCCCCTTCACCACAACTCCACTGTTTTGATTTCTCCTCTTCATTTCAACATCTCTTATATGAAATCGAAAACCATTAGCTAAAAAACCATTAAAGTACTGAACACCTTTGAAAGGACCTAATGATAAAGTTCGTATATCTTGACGCACTTGATCATCTTCTTCCTCGGATATGCGTGAGATCTAGGTACAATAAATGGTTTATTAACAATTTTTTTTAACTGTTTAAAGAAATCAAATATCAACAAGAATGGACATATCCGATCTTTAAAAAAAGACGTACCCGATCTTGGAACCATTTTGATAGAGAACCATCAAATAAGCCTTTTGTGTATTCACTAGTTGTACAAAGATTAAAAACAATAATTTAGTTTGTTAATATCATTTTTAATTGAGCAAAAATTATTAAACGACGGCCTCATACCTTATATATGTTTCGGCTTCCTCACAATTCCTAAGTACGTATTCATGAGCTTGTGTTACTTCTGTATCAGTAAGGGGACGTGTTTTTGCTTTTCCTAAAGGCGTGCCTAAAGTTTTAAATATTGATAGACCCTTATAATCACCGGTTTTCTTGTCTTCATTTCTTTCATATTGGTTATATTTTGTCTCGATTTCACTCAGGTACCTTGAACAAAATATCATGCACTCCTCAATAATATATCCTTCTGCAATCGAACCTTCTGGCCTATTCTTATTACGCACGCAACACTTAAACTTTCGTAAAAGCCTATACATTATTAGTAGCGTGTTAGTTTATATAAAAGAAAATAATCGTGTTGTGAGAAAATTAATTACCTCTCTATGGGATACATCCAACGATACTGTACGGGTCCAACAATCTTTGCTTCAACAGCAAGGTGAACACATAATTGCACCATTACATCAAAAAAAGGAAGGAAGAAATATTTTTTCCATCTCACACAGTGTAAGAATGATATTATCCTGAATGCGATCAAACACTTCAGGGTTCAATGTTCTGGAACATAGCTCCTTAAAAAATGTGCTAATTTTAGCAATCACCTCATATAGTTTAGGTTGTTAAACTCCACGGATAGCAAGTGACAATAGTTGCTCTAGAAGTACATGGCAATCATGAGATTTGAGTCCCCAAATTTTACGTTTGTCTAAATTTATACACTTGGAGATGTTCGAAGAGTACCCATCTGGAACTTTTAACTCTTCCAAAAATTTATACACCTTCTCCTTTTTTATTTTAGATAACGTATAAGGCGTTGGTGGAATATGCCATTTCCCATTTATAAGCTTAGGAGCTAGATGTTTCATAATCTTCACCAATTTCAAATCATGTCGTGCTTTTATACTATCTTTGGTTTTTCCCTCAATGTCAAGTAAAGTGTCAAGAATAATATCACACACATTTTTTTCAATATGCATAACGTCCAGGTTGTGACGAAGTAATAAGCTACTCCAATATGGCAAATCAAAAAATATGCTCTTCTTTTTCCAGTTATCATCTCTTTTGGGTGGGTAACAGTTCTCCCAAATTTCATGTCTTTGAAATCATGAAGGTGAGATAGAATATCATGACCTGATAGGTACGCTGGAGGGTCTCTTACCTCTTGCTTGCCATTAAAAGTTTTACTCTCCCGCCATTTGTGGTCATTAGGTAGGAAACGACGATGATCCATGTAAGATATCTTTGAACAATTAGGCAATCTCATCGAGCTAGTGTCATTCATACAACAAGGACATGCCTTATAACCTTTTGTAGACCATCCAGACAAGTTTGCATATGCAGGAAAGTCGTTGATAGTCCACAAAAGTGCGGCACGCATTTTAAAATATTCACGAGTTGAACCATCAAAAGTTACAGAGCCTACATCCCATAGCTGCCTTAATTCTTCAACTAACGGTTTCAAGTATACATCAATATTATTACCAGGTGCACTCTTCCACGGAATTAACAAAGATAGAATTGAATAAGGTTGTTTCATGCACATCCATGGCGGGAGGTTATTAATAAAATTACCTCAGGCCATATACTATAATCACTTCTAACGCCGCCGAAAGGGTTAAACCCATCACTTGCTAAGTCAAGTCTTACATTTCTAGGGTCTTTGGCAAATGAGGGATACAATTTATCAAAATGCTTCCATGCTTCACTATCACTAGGATATCTAAGAACTCCATCATCAATTTTACATTTCAAATGCCATCTCATATCATCGGAAGTTTTATTAGACATGAACAACCTTTGTAATCTTGGAGTTATTGGAAAATATCGTAGTACCTTTAGGGAGTTTCTATCACGCACTTTCTTACATATAGTGCACTTTTCAAGGTTTACATTCTCCTTCCAAAACAGGATACAATCATTTTCACATGCTTCTATTTTTTCATAACCAAACCCCAAATTAGTAATCATTTTTCGGGCTTCATAATAAGAGGAAGGAATATCAGCTCCTTTAGGCAATGGATTCTTGAACATTTTAAGCATACTAGAAAATGCTTCATTTGTCATCCCATCCATACATTTAGTTTGGAACAAATTTAGAATAAATGACAACTTTGAATACTCTTCACACCCTGGATAGAGAGGTTGTTGCGCCTCGCTTATCAATTTTTCAATAATTTTTGCTTCATTAACACATGTTTTCTATAAGTTTCATCATCAAAAGAAGCATCATTTGTAAATTCACCACCCACATTAATACCCTCGTTTACTTCATTGATAAAGGTTCACGAGATTCACTAATCATATCAAATATATGATCATACCATCTTCTAATTCATCTCTACATCTTTTTAGTGGAGTTTCATATTCCCCATGATATACCCAACGAATATATCCACGAACTATGCCATTCAACATTAAATCATCAAATATTTGCTCTTTTGTTTGTGGCGTTTGTTATTGCACATATAACATGGACACGGGACGGTAAATTCCTCGTTTACTTCAGTAATCATTGATAAAGGTTCACGAGATTCACGAATCATATCAAATATATGATCATACAATCTTCTAATTCATCTCTACATCTTTTTAGTGGAGTTTCATATTCCCCATGATATACCCAACGAATATATCCACGAACTATGCCATTCAACATTAAATCATCAAATATTTGCTCTCTTTTTTTGTGGCGTTTGTTATTGCACATATAACATGGACACGGGACGGTAAATTCCTCATCATTAATATCACTAGTTGAAGATGAATTAGCAAACGCGAAATCAAGGAACTCATTGACACCATTCATATACAACTCGGAAGTCCTATCATTGCATCCCATCCATTCTATTCTTTTCTCCAAAACATTCGTAGTATCCATGTGGGTAGAAGATCAGTAACTAAAATGTAGGGAAAAAAGAAATCCATTTTTCATATTGAACAGAGAGAAGAGAGAACGTAAAAAAAATTCATAAAACATGAAATGCTGAAAAACCCTTACTAACTAAGTTAAATATAAGAAGTGTCATAACTCTAAAGTCGTTCAATTTCACTTAAAAGAAATGACAAAACATTACTAAATGAAAAACACAGTTAATAACTTGAGATTTACTTGCGAAATCCTAGAACAAGCACACACATGGGCTTAGTAATTTTTGTGTAACTAGTAAGAGGTCGGCTAAAACAATTTCACATTTAAATAGGGCGAATTTTCAAGTGTAAGTCGTTAAAATAAGAAAGTTGAACAATGCTTGTTCTATTCAAATCAAAAGGCGATTGTTTAAAAGTCCACTCACATAAAAAAGTAAATTGAGCTTATTGACTACAGTCATTCTCTTGTAAGACGGTCTTAGACCGTGTATTTTGGTAAACTGTGACTAATGTTTGGTAAATAGTTACTACTTTTTGATAAATATGACCATCTTGAAAAAAATAGTCATTTTTTAGTCATAAAAGTGGTCACTATTTAACCAAAAGTAATCACTATTTGTCAAAAGGTGGTCACGGCTAACTGGTCGTACAGTACGACCGTCTCACAGTAGCATTTGCGTATTGACTAAATACGAGGGAGCAACAATATTGCATCATAATGATTTAATATGCCTATATTCTATATTCTACATTCCTGGACAGAGCAAGATATATTGAGGAACATTGGTCTGATCATTTATTACCCTTTGTTCGATGGAAATTTATGAAGTTTTAATTGATAATCAAATGGAAATCAACTAACAAACTCGAAATTGACGCTATTAAAAAAAATTAAGATACATAATAAGCAATCCCGAGTTTCCAACTCCTGCTTCGTAATTCGCAATTCGAAATATCCAGTTCACAATTTAAAATCCCAAAATCACAAATCACATTCCACAATTCACAATTCATAAAAAGAAAAAAAAACAATTCACGATTAAAAAAGTAGTTTTAATTTAATAGTAGAGATAGGACTACTTACTAGTGTACCGTTTGCCGTATGTCATGCGTAGACAGATGATAGTGTGTTTGCCAAAGCATCAAAGGAGTTGATAAAGGGGTTTGATAATACGTTTGGAAGAGATTGATTTTAATGGAGTATTTGATTGGTCAAACTAATGAAGGGATGTGGTGATTGTGGGCTCTATACGTGTGATTTTATCTTCTTTTCCCTTTTATTTATGTTAAAAGAGTTATTAATTTCTGATGTGAAACGTCTTACACTAATTATTTTTACGGTCATTTTCCTTCCGTACCAAACATTTGTTTACCTTTTATTAAAATACCCTCCACAATAAATATTTTTTGGTCAGTAAAATTGTACTAGTCATTGTATAAGACGGTCTTACAACAATCTCAAAGTCTTATCCTCTTCGTTCAAATCTTTTTTAATACATACATTTTTAGTAATTGACGGTGTTTCAATAATCAAGCTTAATGTTATAACATGTACTCCCTCCGTCTTAGTGAATAGTTTACACTTACTTTATTTTGTAAGGGGAAAATAAAGTAATTGTAAACTATTGACTGAGACAAAGGGAGTATACTTATTTTAAACTTCCTATATGGCTCTGCACAAATTCTGTAACACCCGCAAATGTACCCTATTTTTATAGTAAAAATATTATACGGATACTTTTCAGCGAAATTTAGTTTTAGTCTAGAATTAAATTTCCCGTGTCTAGTTTAAAATTTCCGAGTTCGTTTTCGGACTTTACGCGAGATTTCGAGTAAGTTACGTCTTAAGATTTATGGGCTTTTCTCATGATTTTTCCACTTACTCCCTCATACTACCCTTAAACCCTAAACTCCCTCACATTCAACTTCTCCTTCTTCCTCACCAAGTAACCACCCAAAACTTAAGCTCCATATTTGATCAAGCTCCTTATCGACTCTACTCCTTCATTTCTAGCTCAAATTCACTAAAGTTCGTCTTAATCTTTTCCTCTCATCGTCCTCTATCTTATTTGGTAATAAAATTACCGTCTTTCTCGCTTTTCAATTTATCCGTTTTTCTCAAAGGTGTATTATATTAATCTTTTGTTATCTAATTGTAGGTGGTGACCTCCAAGACCTCGACAAAGACTACTACTTGATAGAAGAGGACCTAGACAAGGATTGAAGACGCGAAAAAGTAACGATGAAGGGTTACTCGATATCATTTACGTGTTTTAATGTGTTTTCTATGTTAGTAATCGTATTTAGAATAGGATTAGTAATCATAGGAATTGTGTTGTTGATGATAGTTGTTGTTAGTTGATAATTGATAATGAGAATTGATGATTGATGATGATAATTGAAGTTGGTTAATATTCATAAGTGTTGAAGTGATGATTTTCGTGCATAATTGACCCCAGCCGGCCGACCGGCAGCCGGTCAGCTGACCGGCTGGGGAGTGGCTGTATATTTATTTGTGTTACGTAAAAGTTTTGGAATTATATAGGTCTCAGCTGGCTGACCGGCAGCCGACCGGCTGAGACACATCCCATATGTCTTCATTTTTCTCAAGTGATATTGGTCCCAGCCGGGTAGCCGGCAGCCGGTCCCTTTGGCCGGCTGGGACACGCTGCTTATTCAATTGTTTTTCAAGTTGATATTGGTGCCAGTCGGGTAGCCGGCAGCCGGTCCCCTTGACCGGCTGGCACACGCTGAAATTCTATTTACTCTTCTTTCTTATGTTTTCATTTATAATATTTCCACTGGTTCGTTTATCGTATAAATTTACGTAATGACTTTAAATATTAATGTTTCGAATATATGATATTACATTCGCTTGTATCGCATGTTTTATGACGGTTTTTCATATAACCCACTTTGAGTCGGTTTTACACATGTTATGGTTTGACCACTAATTGTTATGTGCTTTGTGTGACAACCCTCGCGAATGCGGAAAAAATAAAACAAACAAGCATGTGAATTATATTGCGGAAATAGGTAGCTTTAAAAACTTTTATACATGCAAGTTAAATAAAATGAGGAGTGTCAAATTATTACAACTAAGTACGGAAATACAACAAAGAGACGGAGTCTCTTCAAATGTTAACAAAGAACAAGTGTTTAGCAAAACTAGCTAAAATCGTCTAGAGGTGAAACTTCCAGGGACAACGCCCGCTAGCTCACACCCGAACCCCAA
>JAIUZE010004666.1:0-31291 GCA_022085475.1 Heliosperma pusillum | reverse complement strand
ATTTGACTGCCGGGTCGAACAACGCATAGCGTTCACTACTAACCCCCAACAACGTCGTCGTATGCCCACTACACATGCAATTAAGCAGTAGGATACCTCTCCGTTCCGACATTCCAGCCTTACGAACGGAAAGGTAGCCAAGGGAATGAGAAGACAAAGCACAAGACAAAATAGTGCTCAAACCGAACATTTGTAAAAACCGACTCAAAGTGGGACATAGCAAAAACCGTCACAAAACATGTGATACATGCGAATGAGATATCATATATCCAAAACATGAATCAATACATGATACCCAAGCATTAGACCAAGTTTAAGAAGCATAATAAATAAGAAACATAGATAACTCTCCAAAACAACAAGTTTGGAAACTAACTTATACAAGGGTTCACTTCAAACTGTCATAACTAGAGTTCTAGATATGGAAATGCAGAAATTCCAAGTCGAGGTGATAGCTTATCCTCTTACGGTTCCAAGGAGTGGTCACAAGCCTAAAACAAACAAGTAACGAAGGAGATATGAGCATTCTACCAAAAAGGGTCGGTGCTGTGAATTTACACGAGTCCACCCGAGAACCAACAACACCTTCCTATCATTTCCAATTTTCCTAATTTACTTCTATCAACTATCAACAATCAATATTCATCATCAACAATCATCAACTAACAACAATCATCCTCAAAATCATAATTTCTAAGCTTTCTAATTGTATTCCAAAAAAACGAATTCTAACATGGAAATCATGTAAAACACGTAAATGATATCGAGTAACCCTTCACCGTTACCTTTACGCGTCTTTAAACGGTTACTAAGCTTTCCTAGTCTCCACCTACAAACAATTAGATATTAAAAAAGGAATATCATCCACCTTGAGAAAGACGGATAATTTAAAAAGCGAGAAAGACGGTAATTTTATTACCAATACGGATAGAGGAAGCTAAGAGGGGAAGAATAAGACGAACTTACGTGAATTCCGTCAAAGAACGAATGCTCTAGGATGATTCGAAGATCGAAAAATGGATGGAGGCAAGGGTTTGGTCTTTCTTAGAGAGGAAGAAGTGTTTGTGTTTGATTTTGTGTTTGTGTAGGAAAAATAGGTTAAGGAGTATGAGTGGATATGAAGGGAAAAAGTCAACAAAAGTCAAAGACGGTTCCAAAGTCAAGAAAAGTTCAAAGACGACTTAAAATTTAAGAAAAGTCAAAGACGACTTAAAATTCAAGAAAAGTCAAAGACGACTCAAAAGTCAACAAAAGTCAAACTCGACTCAAAAGTCAAGAAAAGTCAAACTCGACTCAAAAGTCTAGAAAAGTCAAACTCGACTCAAAAGTCAAGAAAAGTCAAACTCGCCTTAAGACGGGATTTTCATGAAATCTCACAGAAATTTCAAATACGAACTCGGAAATTCTAAATTCGACTCGGAACATAAAATTCTAAATTAAAACTTAAATTTGCTGAAAAGATTTCGTAAAATATTTCTACTAGAAAAATAGGGTACATTTCCCGGTGTTACAATTAAGACGATCGAATTTGGCCTTAAACACTGACCCTGTTGTAGTCTTGTTTAGAATGCCGTTTACTCTCGAAAAACACTACTGTAAAACTAAAATCCGACATTCGGACCTGCTGAACAGTAATTTTCCACGCTAAACGATTCTTCCTCGTCTAATCATATTAAACTCTTGACATTGAGAATCTAAAACTACAGCGCACAAAAGGAATATAATGATTTAACCATTAAATCATCAATAACATTAAATTATGATAAAATTAACCAATATTTAATGAAATAAAGATCAAAACATAAAACCTAGCCATTTCAATAACTTGTAATGACATGCTAGTTTATAATTAAATCAAAATTTCATCACTTCTAATCATATAAGATCTAGAAGTAACTAAATCTTAATAGAAAATTTAGATTGTGAGCAATCAAATCTACTCTAATCCAAACAAAACAAAAATATAGATCTAGAAAACCATTTTCTAGTCTAAAACATTCACACGTGAATCATTTATTGAATCCTATGCAAATATAACATGTGTTTAACCATTAACCATTAAGTGATTAAAACATATAATTAAAGTACATCAAAAGTATCAAAATAAAAGGAAGAAAAATAATTAAATGAAAAATTCACACAAGTACTCAATCATTATATTGATTAATTCATGTATGCAATATTGGCTCTGATACCAATTTAAAGAAAAATAGATCTCTAATAAGGCGGAATAAACAAAACCATTTTGTTAGTAATTAGAAAAAAGAAAGATCGAATTATTGCAACAAGTAATAATCAATGATACCTTGATTAAAGGGTTAACAAATTGTATACATACAATTGTTTTTGTGGCTCCGTCTTGAGATAGAAACCTCTATCGATAGTCCACGTAGTAATGACTGAGAATAGATGCAAGTCTAGTACTTTTGTGTTATGTTTTAATGGTTTCTATTAGAAAAGAAAAAGAACAATTTTTTTTCTTCTAGGTTATGCGTTTTAACCAAAGACTCAGAGAACTAAATTTCTCAATCTCTCAACCACCTAATTATACATAAGGAAAAAGAATCAGTATTCTATAATTTTCTTAAATAAAGCCATCAATAAAGGGATTCAAAACCACCTTGATTATTTTCCCTCTTAATAATATTTTGAAGGATATATGATACTTATTCATTATGTCACACATAATAATAAGTCGATCCATATAACAGTCTCACCGCGTCTTAATCAATACTAACTTGTCTAACCCAATATGATCAGTTTAATATAGTAGAAAATTAACACATTAATTTACATATTATAATTGGTCTATAGCAAAATATTATAACCACCTAAGTTTAACTGACAGTTTTTCTCATATAAATTGTATTATTGTAGTACATTTCCAACACTTGCTCCCCACTTGCTTTTTGTGAGAGGGGCTTGACCCATCTTAACCTTAAGACGTATCGAAATAAATAAATAAATAAATAAAATACATGAATACAGAATTAACACAATATACACAAACGTTACTAGGTCTGTGTAATTAGGAATGTTACTTGAGCGCGTTTTGGCGAGGCTTGCCCCACTTGGGATGGATGCATATAATGATTTAATTTGATAGATGGTGGGACGAGGGTTGGTATTGAAAGTGTCATCCACCACGTGTAGTAGGACGGTTGTGGGTACCCTCCTCGTACTCACTTTATGCTGCTTTATTTATTTTTCATTATTTGGCTTGCTACTTTGTTATCTTGTAACTATTTTTACTTGTGCATGCTAGAGTAGAGTATTTGACTGCTAAATTATTTCAGATCACTTTGTGGAGATGTATTTGTACAAATTTTACGATCTAGTGCGTTTTTTTATTCAAAAATAATATTTTAAAAATTGTTTCACGAGGAGAAAGATAATTTAACAGGTAATAAAAGGTACCTGCGGGTGCGGGTTTAAAAAGGGGATTTCGTGGTTGATTGTAGATTTCTTTATATGATTTTTAAGAGCGGATTTCGTAGAAGATTAATTTTAGCCTTGCGTGATCTTGTCAATTCAATTTTGCTTTTGAGGTAGGGTTTCCCTACTCAATATAGTTTTAAATTGATTGTTGATGGTGATTATGATGTGGAATACAAAGATGATGATTATGATGGTTGTGATATTGGTATGACGATGATTATGTTATTGTGATATTGGTATGATGTGGAATACAAAGATGATGACGATGATTATGATGATTGTCAATTCAGTTTTGCTATTATTTTAAAATGTGAATAGAAGGACATTTGCATTTACATTTGAAATTTGAAAAACATATATTAAAGAAAGAAAAAATCTTCAGTTTCTTAACTTACTTAATCTTATTTATTATCTAAAAAAAGTAATAATATCTCACATACAAAAATAAATGCCGAAATAAAAGCTTGGCTAGAAATCTAAAACTCCCACCATTTATTACAACTTAACTAAAATAATAATAATAACTAAATAATAAAATATGACTAAGGCTATTCTTCCATCTTTCCTTTGCCTTTGTCATTCTTTCTATCGCTATCTCGACCACGAGCTGGGCGCTTCTGCGTTACCTCATATCTAATCAGCAATGGTCTTTCTCGAGGTCTAGCATTACCGTGTCTATCTATCACCACCCTTGCAGCAGGATTAGTCCTCGATCTCTTTGCTGGATGCGCGACTAGGAATCCGGCTTCTTTCTCCCCTTCTGTCAGATGTTTTGACTTCTATTTACCAGTCTCATAGATCTTACAATCCACAGGCTCACGTTTCCTCAATTTCTCGCGCTCTTCAGGATTACTAGCCTTCTTCCATCGCAAGTATGAGTCAGATACCCATAGAGAGGCAACATGAACGGGTATGAACCACATATTCCTTATAACCTATCTAGTAGCCCATTTTCTACAAGACTCTTCAGTATGAGCCAAGCCAGTCTGGGGAACAGTATCAATTTTCGGGATCCTCTGTTTAAGGCCCACTTGCCTCACCAGTCTCTCCGGAAATATACATACCATGAATTCCAAGCCAGGAATGCGAAGCGACCGAGTTGGGTCCAAGGATGATGACCCAGTAACTACTCTGAGATGCCTCCATGGCACAGTCCACTGAATCAAGGGGCCGATGCCGTCTTCACCTTTCAGCCTATTTTCCTAATAGTTGGGAATCCTCGTGAAATCAACCATGTAGATTCGCGTCCTCATGGTAATTGACCGAGCACGATATCCTTTCACATTATCTGGGGGCTCGATCAATCGCAAGCGTTACATCAACTATACCAACAGCAAAAGGGGAAGTAAAAAAAAAATGAAAAAAAAAATTTGAAAAACAAAACGAAACGAAAAAAAAAGAAAAACAAAGGAAAAAGGAAGAAAGGATTCTTACCTGCAAGATGATAGGACTCCCCAGGTATGGAAGCTCGCGGTTAGCCTTTCTATTATCAAGGCCAAGAATGATCTCCCCTAAACAGAGAAATGTTGGGCTCTTGCGCAGCTCCATTTGTTCTACTAGCTAAAGAAAAGAGGATCCCCTCTCATCTACTTGTCGATATGGCCTTGGAAGATGTGACCATGGAGTAGGCAAAACCCAAAGGCCCTACGCCTTGCAACATGTGATATAGAAGGGTCATCCCTATTTATGAATCGATCAACAAAATCGTGCATACGGAAACCCTTTGAGGTAACATACCGGTCTACCTCAGTTTTGGTCAATCCAAGAAGATCCCTGAATTTATTTTTATACCCTTAGGAGTTAAGGGGTATAACTGGAGCATCTTCTAGGTCCCATCCTCCAATGGCAGCTATTTCTTCACGGAAGGGACAAATATCGCCTCAAGGAAAGGCAAATACATGTAATTGTGGGTCCCAGTACTCAAGGCAAGCATCAAGGAAGGGCCTTACTACCTTCACCAATTTTAGGCTCAAAATCGTACCTAGATTGTAGGCACTCATGTCATGTTTCTTAACATGGGTGAACTCATTTGCCCATTCTTTGAGACGGTTTTCAAAGACATCCATCCTGTTGAAGGATTTTTTTTGAGATTAGAGATTGTTTTTGTAAGCATGATGGATTGTTGATGGAGAGTTGTGTGAATAAAACCTTCAACCAAGCTCGCTATATATGTTGTCCGTCTTTTCCTAATTTTACCCGAGGTCTAATCAACCCGGGAAGTGACGAAGCTAGCACTGCGCCTTTTCGAAGAGTCGCAGCTCTTGCCGCGCCTCTTCCCCAAGCTTTTTCTCTGTATTTCCGGCTTTTCTCTTTCCTAATTCATGTTTCGTCTATAGTTTCCTATTCCTATAGAATATGAATTCTGTAAATATGCCGAATTACCAAGATTTTGGATTTCCTAATCCTTATCGGGCTGGGTTTCCGAGACAGGAATCGACATTGTCGCCAACTAACCACATTTACACATTTCTTTCATTTTTTTAGGAAAATCATTTCATTTCTTTTTTACTTCAATTTTTTCACACTTATGCATTTCGTTTAAATTATTTTTTTAGGGGGTAACCCTTCGTATTGTCGGTCATTTTTTCACACATTTATGCGCAATTTTTTGCATTTAGTCATTTTCAGGCACTCATTTTGGGCCAGTTTAGGCCACCAATATGGCACTTGTAAACCATTTAAGAGGATTATGTATGCTACATGTAGTTTACATGATTTCCATGGGCGTCCTCAACAACAACCGACTTGAGCTCCACAGACGTAGGCCTCGGCCACAAAAGCCGGTGCGTCCGGGTAGTCAACCCAAGGTCTCGGAACCCACTAAACGAAGAAAAGAAAGGGTCATTCCTATGATCAATTCTAAAGTGAAGGAACCTGGGTTCATTCCTATGATCCACTTGTAGATGATAAGACAAGAGTCATTCCTATGATCATTCCAAACAGAAAGCAAAAATAAAAGATACTTACGTGATCCCACAGTAGGGCATTCACCTCCCTCCTGCAAACATTATAAGAAGAACGTTGGCTCTTCTTACGGCACACCACCCAGTCTCTCCTGACTGGGTACTCCCTCAACTCAGGCTCCGTCATTTTGGGCGCGAAGCCCGGAAAATAGGAGTATACCCACGCTTGCGAAAGAGTAATAACGGTGTCAATATGAAATCAAATATTGATCTTAAAATCAAGTCAAGACGAATTATTGATCTTTCAATAACCTTCAAAAGAAGGTTCAGACCTCCAACAACAGTCCAGGACCGACCATGGCCCTCATATAACGAGTGAGGACCGCAATACCGGGAGTAACCCAGTCCCATCGAAAGGCTACTCTAGGGCTGAACATCGGTTCAAAACCGGACCGGACCAGACCGAAGACCAAACAAATAAATTTAGTGGACCGAAGACCAGACCTAACAGTTTCGGTCCTGGACCGGAACTAACCCGAATTTTTCGGTCCGGTCCGGTATTTGGCTGAAATGGACCAAAAAGTACGATTTGTCGGTATTTGGTATTTGATCATTAAATTTAAAATCCATCAATTTAAATAAAATAGGAATTTCAACTATTGTTTAATTTAAATAATTGCTATAATTGAGTTTAGAATGACATTTTAGCGTAAACTATTCGATTCATTAACAAAGATTTAATAAATAGACGTGAAAGTCATATGTTTCGGTCCATTTGGTCCGGACCGAAAATAACCTGTCTTGGTCCGGACTGGACCAAAGACCGAAACTTCAAAAAACACGGACCGAGGACCGGACCTAAAAGAATTCGGTCCGGGTTTGGTCCAGACCAAATGGTCCGGTCCGGTCCATTTTACCGGTCCAGACCTAAACTTGCTCTGCCCCAAGCTACTCAACTCAAAAAGAAAAGGAAGAAGCTTTGTCGACACCCTCTCCCCCTTGTCTCCGAAGTAAATCGAAAACAAGAACCACAACTAGAGTCGAGTCCTCTGGTCAGTTGTACAAGGAGGAGGACCTACCATTTCCCCACCTATTCTCACTCTCGTCGGAGTCCTGCCCGCAAAGTAGTCTCTAACGTTAGAGCTCAGCACCAACCCAAGTAGAGCAGCCGCCCGTGCCGGCAGGATCCAACCTATCAGTCGTCTCGCCCCCTCCGAGTCGACCCTCATAGCTGTTGACGGCCACTTCAAGCTCTCCTCTCCACACGGCTAACCAGAAATCATGCCGTAATCCTACAAGGTGACTCCGACCTCCCCAAAAGGCATATGGAACGTCGAACTCGATTCCCACTTATGATCCAAGAAGGCTCGGATCAGGCAAAGGTTAACCCGAATCTCATCGCCCTGATAGACCTCCCAGCTCGGACAAGCTCTCTGAAAGCTCCTCCCGCGATAAGAGCACTCTCCTCCTCGGTCAACTTCTCATACGCCTCCATTATGGTCGTGTATCCGGAAAAGGACCTCATGTTCTTGGCCTCCTTTAATTTAAATCAAAATTCATTTAGTAGTCAAATAATAAAAGAAATGGAAATCAGATATGGAAGACGAAAAACAGAAAGCGTACCATACTCTGAGCCATTCTGTAAGACAAGTGGCCCTCTGCTCCCTAAATGAGATGTCTACCATCCCATGTGACAACCCTCGCGAATGCGGAAATATAAAACAAACAAGCATGTGAATTATATAGCGGAAATATGAAGTTTTAAAAACTTTTATACATGCAAGGAAAGAATACGAGGAGTGTCAAATATTACAAACTAAAGTACGAATTATACTACATCAAGAGACGAAGTCTCTCCAAAATTTTAACAAGTAAAAGTGTTTAGCATACAAGCTAAAATCGTCTAGAGGTGTTTTAATCCAGGGACAACGCCCGCTAGCTCACACCCGAACCCAAAATGTCAAGCAAAAAGCCATCCATGCAAGCAACCTGTTCATTCATGAAAAACATGAACGCCACAATCAGTGGGGAGTAACTCCGGGTTCTCCCAGCCATATCACATTAAACGTACATATAAGGAAATACAAAAGTTAAATCATGCATATATAGATATACATGTGAGATACGATAAAGATAAAAAGGCAATTCGATATATAATGATAAGATCATGTGGAAATTAAATCCGAAACCATCATGTTATTCAAAGACTCGGGGAAGACACTCTTAGGCAACCGAATACGCTCACTAGGGCTTGCATCTCACCGTTAGCGGTATAAGTTTGATAAGATTGAGACTCGACAAACAAACCATGCCAAGTCATCATGGAATGACCATGAATAATAAATCATGAAATCATCCATTCAAACGAACCAATACATTGACGATGCCCAATCTTGCAATGACCATGAATAATCAATCATGAAATCACGCATTCAAAGGCAACGTCACCAAGACGACAACTCTCACAGTAAATAAAACGCACTAGCATCGTGTACATGGCAAGTATGATTATGGGCATCCACGGGAGTAAAACCTTCCCTGAACGCATACACGATTCAATCCATTTCGTATATGTAGACTAATTTCCTCCTGGTAGGAACGATAATTAAACGGCTCCAAATCTAAACTTGGCCAGATTTCCGAAAATCACATTTTCCGATTCGACATGCGATGACGTTTCGCATCAAAGACTCGGTCAATCATAGACGCCGAGTACCCCAAATTCGGTAGATCAATTCACGAAAGAGGCGGAAAAGAGCACAAGCCTCATAACAAGCGGTACGCTACATGCAAATAACACCACCTCGCAAGTACACAACATTTGACGGCCGGGTCGATCAATGCATAGCGTTCAACTCCCAACAACGTCGTCGTATGCCCACTAACACATGCATTTAAGCAGTAGGATACCTCCCCGTTACGACATTCCAGCCTTACGAACGTGGAGGTAGCCAAGGGAATGAGAGTACAAAGCACAAGACAAAATAGTGTTCAAACCGTATCATTTGTAAAAACCGACTCAAAGTGGGACATAGCAAAAACCGTCACAAAACATGTGATACAAGCGAATGAAATATCATATATCCAAAACATGAATATTATAAGACACTACGTAAAATTATACGATAAACGAATCATGCGAACTATTATAAATTACGAGTTTTAGAGATTTTATAAGAAAAACACAGCCGTGTTCCAGGCCGTTCTGGAGGCGGCGGCCGGTACCCCGGCTCGGAGCACAACTACACACAAAACGCAAGTTTGGAAACTAACTAAAACAAGGGTCCACTTCAAACGGTCATAACTAGAGTTCTAGATATGCAAATGCAGAGATTCTAAGTCGAGGTTATAGCTTATCCTCTTACGGTTCCAACGATAGGTCACAAGCCCAAAACAAGCAAGTAACGAAGAAGATATGATCATTCTACGAAAAAGGGTCGGTGCAGTGAGTTCCCAGCCGGCCACTTGACCGGCAGCCGGTACTTCGGCCAGGAGCACCAGTTCACCCGAGAACTTCATCAAGCCTTCAATCATTTTCAATTCTCATAATCTACTTCTATTAACTATCAACAATCAATATTCATCATCAACAATCATCAACTAACAACATTCATCATCAATAACATGAATCCTAAGCTTTCTAATCGTATTCTAAATACGAATTCTAACATAGAAGCATGTAAAACACGTAAATGATACCGAGTAACCCTTCACCGTTACCTTTTCGCGTCTTTAATCGATTTCTAAACCTTCCTAGTCTCCAACTACATACAATTAGATAATAAAAGATGAATATCATTCACCTTGAGAAAGACGGATAATTTAAAAAGCGAGAAAGACGGTAATTTTATTACCAATACGGATAGAGGAAGCTAAGAGGGGAAGAATAAGACGAACTTACGTGAATTTGAGCAAGAAACGAATGAGATACGATGATTATAAGATCGGATCAAAGATGGAGGCAAGGGTTTGGTTTTGCTTAAGGAAGAAGTAAGGTTGAATTTGTGTTTGTGTGAATGAGAAATAGGATAAGGGAGTATGAGTATGTATGAGGAAAAAGTCAAGAAAAGTCAAACTCGCCTTAAGACGGGATTCTCATGGAATCTCGCGGAAATTCCAAATACGAACTCGGAAATTCTAAATTCGACTCGAAAAATTAAATTTACGATTAAAACTATATTTCACTGAAAAGTATCCGTAAAATATTTTCACTATACAAATAGGGTACATTTCCGGGTGTTACAATCACCCCTCCTTTTAAAAAGTTTCGTCCTCGAAACTTGAGAGTAGAAAACCAAAGTATCAAGGACAAGATTCGGTTTTCAAAATTAATACGAAAACTTTTATAAGCGAAAACTTTTATAAGCAAAAACATTTATGAAATGATGTTCTTCTCGAAACGGTTTAAGGGAATTTTTCATAAGTGTGAAACTTTACTTACGGATCTCAAGAGTGCCCGTCGCGAACGAGAACTCTAATTATCCAGATCAAATCAATGTCGAAATAGTGAAATCAAAAATCAAACAAGCGTTAGTAAGTGCCGGACTAGTTATCAGACGTCTCCAATAACAAGTGCAAACATCCAACCAAACGCAAAAATCCAAATATAAAAGCGAAAGAAATCTATTTTCTCCAAAAAGGAGGTACGAAAACCATCTTTAGACTTCTTTGAAACGTTAAATTAGAAATATAACATGAAAATTTGAAAGTTTTCTCAAAGATAAAATCAAATAACAAGACATTACACGTACATAGAGCGACTCGAACATCAAGTTCACAAATCACGATAACAAAATATATACAAAACACGCAAAAACAAAACAAATCGAATTCTTAGGGATAGGAAGATTAAGATAAGGTCGGCAGGAAGATCTACAAGAATTCGACATTACTAACTCTACTAATAAACCAAATCCTCAAGAGAATGCAATTTACCCAATTTGCAACTCATCATTTTAAATCATCAGAATTCCTACAAAAATATTCCATAATCACGAAACTTCGAGTAAAAAATCCCAATTATTCGAATCCAATTAGAATCTACTAAGGTCCATCGGCACGGTAGACTCCACAACTAACAATCCACATGAAAGATTTATTACGCACTCTAATCTTCTTAGTTTCATCAAACTCTTACTAGAAACTACCAACAAAATATTTATCTATGGAAACATGATTGCTAACAACCACAAAGTAAAGGACTTACCATGAAATCCTTTAATCCAATTTACTTCAAACTCCTTATTCTAAATTTACAATGAACTTTCTCATCCTCGAAGTGGTACATTTCCGGGTTTTTGGCGTAGTCCCAGTCGGTCGACCGACTGGGATGTCTCTATATATTGAAGTTGCAATTTTGTCGAATTTTGATCAAGGTGATGTCCTATGCGGCCGACTGGCCGTCATCGGCCGCCAGTAAGCCGACCGGCTGGGAGCTCCCTGTAAGTTATATTAAATTGTCGAAATGGAAAAGTGCCCCAGCCAGCCGACCGGCTGGGAGGCCCTTAATATTTCCCCAAAGTTTCAAAGTGTGCCTTGACCCCCCAGCTGGCCGACCGGCTGGGAGCCCTTGTATATTGTTTGGGAGTTTTAGATTTTACCTTGGTCGCCCAACCAGCATGCCGGCCGCTGGTTGCTTGACTGGCTAGACCCCCTAGATGTTCTTCTCTTCTCCTTTTCACATGACTTCACATGAGACGATTTTTATGGTTTGTTTACATTATAACCATATGAAATGACCTTGAATATTTATATAAGGATTATTTTATGTCTCTCATGGTTTATTCACATGCTTTGTGGTCAATTTGGATGTTTAACTCATTTTTGTCGTTTATGCCTTGAGTAGTTTGTCGATTCTTGGTTGTTGATTGATATTGAACTCTCATCCCCGTTTGTACCCTTATACTCGTTAGGCCTTCTGTGAGAGCAATATAGGTACATTAAATTGTCTGTTAGTGGGGATATGATGACGTTGTTGGCAGGCGAACGCTTAGCGTTGATCGACCCGACCGTCAAATGTTGTATCCCGAAGTATGAGCACTTGTTATTGTGAGAACCTTTGTTGTTGGCCTCCCTGCCAAGATTGGTATACTTATTCTCTGCGGTTGGCCGCCTTCCCGGGTTTTGGGTACTCGCCTTCTATGTTGTTGACCGAGACTTGGATGTGTGCATGCCTAGCCACATGTCGAATCGGGTACACGCCTTGTTCTGAGAGTCTGGCAAGACTTAGACTATGACCGTACTATTATTGTAGTCCTACAAGGAGGATTAGAGTTTAGAGTCGTCTAGTCATGCTATGTACAGATGCTAGTGCGTTTCACTTACCGTGAGAGTGTGTTTGCTTTTCCTAAGGATTTGTTGATTGTGAAATGGATAGATAAATGCCTTGTGCCTTCTTGTGAGTCTTGTAACCAACCTCTTTGACTATATGGTCACTAACGGTGATATTCAAGCCGTTAGTAGTGATATCGTTGCCAAAGTGAGTCTTCCCTAAGTCTTGGTTACTTGATGATTATGATGGATACACGATGTTGATATTGTTTATATATGATGATGGTATTATTTATATTTGAATATAATGAATGTTTATATGCTCTTGTCATGTACGTTTTAATGTGATACTACTGGGAGAACCCCGAGTTACTCCATACAGGTACTAGTCAGTGCTTCTTTTTGGGTGGAGACCGTGTGAGCTAGCGGGCGTTGACTTTCGACGTTTTACCTTGCTCTTAAACTCTAGTTTTCCAAGACTCTTATTGGTTTTGAGAGGCTATATCTCCCCTTGTAGCTACTTTATTTATTTTTGTTTGCTTGATGATTCCTCGAAGTATTTATTTTCACGTAAAAGTTTTAAAAATCTAGTATTTTCATGAATACTTTGCACGTCCTGCTTGATTTATTTTTCCGCATTTTCGAGGGTTGTCACAAGAATTCATTTAGGAAGAGATAGTTGAATATTTTGACAAATAAACTTATTCAAAAATGTCTCCTTTTGTTGTATCAGAAAAGGAGTGCCATAGTGACATCCAATGTTGCATGGTTTGCAGTCACTTGACAAACTAAGAATGTTACACTCCGAGGCGGATCTTAGGCTAGTTGGGCCGGGCCCCGGCCCACCCCAATTATTTGAGATATATATGATACAATGACTAAATATATCATCATATATAGTTGATTTGGTCTGGTGGTTTGCAAGGCAACTTAATACACGGGAGACCAAGGTTCAAGCCCTATCACCGCCATTAACATTCTTTTTATTTTTAATGTTACAACTTCATACGTAAGAGGTACCAACTTCAATTCTCGGCCCCCCTTGACATTTTTCTCAAGATCCGCTACTGGTTACACTAATTCGTTTACAACATTTGACTTAGCCTAAGGTTTTCTTCATCTTTGATCATCCTTGCACCATACTTGAGAAATAATTGAGTTTCAAATGCTACAAATCATAGCTAGGAAGCAAACCATTAAATGACAATAAAACTTGATATCATCAACCAAGTGTGGTTCAAACAAGTAGGATACGAGATATTAAAACCTTATTTATATTAAATTTCAAACGCTATTAATTTGCAGTGGATTTTTTTTAAATGAAGGTGATTTCAATCATGAGGTAGATGATTTTTTTTTGTACACTTCAAAAAAAGTTACAATATTTTTTTCTCAGATTTGTACGATATATTAGTGATTGAAGAATAATTACTTTTATAACCTAAATTTGCCATCATGGACCAAGAGGATTAAAAAAATGAGCAATCCGATAACCGGAGAAAATTGACAAAAAAAAAATTTTTCCCCCATCTTGGAGATCCTTAGTCTGTCAATATGTCCAACACCCGAAACAAGTTACCGGGTAATAATCTAACTGAGACGACCCCCACATTACTGGCCTCATTACTTTGTACTCCCTTCTATTCTCAATAACATTCCTCATTTCTATTTTACTCTATTCACAATACTTTCCTTATTTCCATTTTTTGTAAGGGTTTTTGTGGTCCAAATTTAATTTTATGGTGGGTTAGTGTATTTGTGCAGTCCAAATTTAATTATATGATAGAGTAGTGTCGTTTCTTAATTTTTGTATTAAAATGAAAGAGGAAGGTTATTGAGAATAGGAGAGAGTACTATTTAAGGGTCATTAATCTTTCAGTTGACTACGATTAAGTAATGTTCAAAGTCAAGCAAAACATATTTGCCTCTTGAAGATTTTACTACTATTATTAGTTCTCAGCTCATATATGGACCACTCATCACTATCCCTTATCATTGATTAGTATAGGACGACCAGAGTCGTGTATCTTTCCTAGATTAGTCACTCTATGGACGTTGGTAATAATACTTTGATGATATCGTCACTGTGTGACTAAACAATTGAAGTCATGATTGACGTTTCCTTGTTCTAAAGTTCAATTTAGAAATTTAATTAACTACATTTTTGTAAATTAATACTCGATCTCTCTCAGTCAATTATTATCATTTGCATTTTATACGTTTGTTAATGCGCATTTTATTTTGTTAATATCTTGAGTTGCGTATTTGTAAAATTATAAAATTTTGATATTATTGATGTGTTTACTAAGACGAATCAAACAATATCTCACATAACTATATTTTATGTTACGTGTGAAAATTATGTTGAAGATTCTCTTGTAATGAATAGTGATAAAAAAACAAATGATAACGATTGTCCGGGACGGAGGGTATAACACCTTTTACAATTTTCAATATATCTAATTTGATAACGTAGTTTACCCGGTAGTTTACCCGGTGCTGCATCCGTATTAAGAGAGAGAGTCCGTTTTATAAATCCAAAGAGCTTCTAATCTAAAACTAATTGGTAATTGAAGAAGTATCCATTACCACATAAAGTGGTAAACTCTCTCCTTCTTTATCAATGTGAGATTACACTCAAATGTGGGAATATTGGCTTTATTGACAGTAATAGTCTAAACACCTTAAAGGAAAATATTCACTCCATTCTTATTCCTAATTGAAGGAAATCTTCAAATTTTTGTGAAATAACAATTTAAGAAAATCTTCAAATCTTCAAATCTTCAAATCTTCAAATCTTTAGTTTTGTTATAACGTACTTTAAGATTTTAAGAAAAGTTTATAATTGTTTGTGTATTGTCAAATATGTAAAAGAGAAATGATGTGTGAATTTTAATGAAAGAGTACCATTTTGTGTTTCTTCGAAATAAATTGTAGTAAGAAAACGGCAAAAATGTTAAAAATTGTTGTCACATCCCAGGGGCGGACCGGGGGGGTCGCACAGCACCGCACGTGCACCCCCTCGGATTTTGGGATTTTTTATTTTAAAAAAAAGGTTTACATTAACTAGTTACATCATTTACCTGCCATATAGGATAAGAACAGTAGTTTGGTGCAGTGGTTAAAGTCTTTGTATGTGGGAGAAGTGGTAGGGGTTCAAGCCTCCATAACTCCTTTTGGAGTAGTTTATTTTTTGAAACTATATAATTTTCCCTGAAATCCCTCCTTATTTGCTTTGCTCTAAACATTAAAATTCCAATTTTCGGATTTCGTACTTTGATTGTTAATTTCAAATTTTATTTGCTATTTTCGGATTTCGTACTTTGATTGTTAATTTCAAATTTTATTTGCTTTGACGATCATTTTCAATTCGTTCACTTTCATTTTTGTAATCTAGATTGTTAACTTCAAGTTCTCTATGATGAACTTAATTTATCAATAATTTTGTTATAAGACTATGTTATCTATTTATGCTATGAATATTGATAACTTAGTTCTTTACTTCTTCGACGACCGATATCAAATTCAAATTTCCCAATTTGTAATTTGATTGTTAATTTCAAATTCTAATAGCTTAGATGGCCAAGTTCAATTTGCTCAATTCCAATTTTGTAATTTAGATTGTTAATTACATGTTCGATATGATGAATTTAACTATTTAATTTATCAATATTTTTTTTTTTGTCTATTTGTGCTGTGAATATTTTTTTTATTTTTTATTTTTGTCTAAGTGATAACAATGTTGTATTGAACTATTCAGAACATGAAATCTGGCTTGTTCGATGACATTAATTTCACTTATTTGTATTTTTCTTTTACGACCATTGACTTTTACCACAAAGAAAAATTTTACTTATTAGCTTTTTATTTATATTATACGCAAAAAAAAAAATTATTTAAATATGCACCCCCAATTATAAAGCTCTGGGTCCGCCACTGTCACATCCAAATGACTTACCGAGTAATAGTTGCTTACCAAAGTTGTGTAGTACGGAATAGCAGACAAAATAGGTTTACTACTTTTCAATGAGCACTACAAAATACTTCGTAAGTAACATTAGAAAACATAAACAAGGTGATCGTCATTACAACGTAAATTTCCACGCCGTTTCATTAGCCTAGTCAGTTTCCAAATTAAAAGAAAGACTCAAAGAGTCAAAGTCCATTGGCGTGCTACTTCACAAATTCTTGTTTGTGACGGGCAGTATCCGTCACAAGCTTGCGACGGGTATCACTTCCTCTCACAAATGACCCATTTAAGGGAAAAGGGGAAGCACATGGGGGGTGCCCCACATGTTCCCTCTACCCATTTTGTTAGAGGAAAAACCCGTCGCAAGGTCCGACCCGTCACAAGGGAGACCTACTAGTGCTACTTTGTTTACGCTTGTAATTAAAAGAAAGACTCAATTGTACGAAGTCTCCGTGACTCTGTGAGGCCCCTGACACGGTCATTAACCATCGGTGGGGCTGGTATCAGGCTATCAGCCTCATTATTTTAAGCATTATTATGGTCTCGATATTTGTAGAACGGCTCGTCTCACTGAAAACGAACAATATTCGTCATAAGCTGATGACGGATCGTGTCGTCTCAGAATATGCAAGTGGGAATGCAAGTAGAAGTATTCATTTGCCCTACACTTGCAATATCACTTGCATATTGTAAGATAGGCACTATTCGTTTTCAACTTGTGATGGATAGTACCCGTCTTCAATGAGAATTTGTGTTCGTAGAAAGGTTTTTTTGTATTTCACTTATTGCATTTTTTTTCGTGTTTTTGACAAAAGTAAACTAAGAATAAATTAAAATAAAGCAAAGTTAGTTACGAACAAACTCTTGAGTACCAGATAGACCTGTACATCGGGCCGGGCTGAGCCGGGCCGGGCCGGGCTGACCTCGGGCCGGGCCAGGCTGACCTCGGGCCGGGCTGGGGGAGGGGGTCCCGAGCCCACAATTCGGGCTGTGACCGGGCTGGGTTCCCCGGGCCGGGCTGGTCAGATTGAGGCCCTGAACCGGCCCGGTTGGGTGTGTGAGGCGGGCCGGGCCGGGTTGGACGGGTCATTCAAATTTTTTTTTTTTTAGATATATAAATTAAGTGATTGTAATATAAATTAAATGATTGTAATATTTAAAGACGTATTCGGTTTAGCCGTTTAATAGTTATTTTTCCCAAATATTTATTTAGTGATTAATAAAGGGGAAAAAAAGAAAAAATAAAAGAAGGGCTTGATCGAAATTAATGTAACTCTTTTAAAACGATATCAAATATTTTGTTTAATTGATATCGTTTTTCAAATTACGTTAATTAGGATGCCTACGTATCTCGAAAGAATCAAAGACCACGTAGTTCTCCACTTACCTTACTTACCTTACTTACCTTTACGATGTCGGTTGGATGGGTGGTGAATGGTGATCAATCTTCATCGTCTTCTTCGGGCGTTTCGGCAATTGATGAACCACCGGTTGTTGATAATAAATCATCCGTTGTACTATCTTCTTCTTCGTCTTTAATTCCTTGCATTCTTTTTTGTGCTTGATCCCAATCTTTTTTGCACACACACATTTTGACGGTTCTTGAATCCAAACTTGATCTTTTCTCATCAAGAACTCTTCTACCTGCACTAAAAGCCGACTCGGACGCAACGGTGGAAGCGGGTACAACTAGTACATCTCTAGCAACTTTGGATAATATGGGAAATTGTGCGGAGTGATTTCTCCACCATGTTAGAATATCGGGTTGTTGCCCAATAACATTACTATGATCAAAGTTTAAATACTCGGTAATAGTATGAGCGGTAGAGGATGATGTAGAACTAGAAGAAGAAGAGCTCGATTTTCTAAAGATTTTGTTAGCTAAACGGTGATCCAATATGGTGTTGGTTGGCATTTTAGACTTCTTATAAGTAGGTTCACATTGACCACTAAGTTCATTTTCATATAATGCATATAATTGATGAACAATACCAATAGCATAATCAACATCAAGTTGGGTATTATATTCAAAACCTAAAGCACCATAATAAAAATCTAAAACATCTTTTAAACATTTTGCTTTAACACATGGATCAAATAGCATACCAACACAATAAATAGTGGGAAATTTGGTAAAATAATCTAGCCATTTTGACTTCATTTTAGCAACAACCGGTTTCAAGCAAATAATGTTATCACAATTATTCAATTCATCAACAATAGAACAACATGACATAATAACACAATGGACATTAGGATCATAAACTTGTGAAAAAACATTTGTTGCATCTTTATAAGCTCTTAGTAAATCACACACATGTTTGGCAAGATTCCACATAGATTCATCAATTAAGACTTCATCATCTTTAGAACCCACATGTTCATTATACAAAGTAGTGATAACATTCTTATAAGCAATAGCATCTCTTAGCATTTTATAAGTCGAATTCCATCTTGTAGGTGTATCTAATGACCATTTCTTAGGCCTTAAGCCCAACTTAGCACAAAAATTAATATATTCACGTCTAAAATTCATTCCATTTCTAATCCATTTAATTACTTGTCTAATTGGGTTTAATAAGGGATATAACATAGAAATACCTTCTTGGGCGGACAAGTTAACAATGTGAGCACAACATCTAATATGGATTAGTTCTCCATTTAATATCAAGTTCATATTTAGTTTAACATATTCAATGCATTTTGTGTTGGCGGAAGCATTATCAAAAGAAATAGACATGATTTTGTTGTTTAAATTAAACTCATTAATTGTGTTGTTAATACGAGTGTAAATATTGTAACCGGTGTGACGTTCTTCCATTAAATCAAAAGCAATAATACGTTTCTCTAATCTAAAATCATCACCAATCCAATGCACGGTAATACATAAATAAGGTTCACCTTGTTTAGATGTCCAACAATCACTAGTTAAACAAACACGATTTTTATATGTTGAAAAAAAAGCAATCAATTCATTTCTAGTTTTTTCATATTGTTTTTGAGTACGGCGTTTTAATGTTTGTCTCGAAACTTTATAATAAAGCGGTTGTAAAGACAATTTAACAAATTCCTCCAACTCTTCACTATCACCATAAGTGAAAGGTTGCTCGGTCATGCAAACATATTTAGCCATGTTATCAATCATATCTTGTCGGTTATAAAAAAACGGTTTACCTCCACCGGGAGCCGACGTTGCATAGCCACTCATTGTTGGTTGATTATTCTTTCCTCCACCGGATTTGTAATTTTTAGCATCTAGCCCATGCTTACTTTCCAAGTGGCGGGCCAAAGTTCCCGTTCCCGTTCCCTTCTTCCATTTATAAGGGATGACCGGCTTCCCCTCTTGAGCACAAACTTTACAAGTACATAAAAAGTTTTTCGGACATTGGCTTGGCTCACCATCTTGAGGTACTTTGTTGTAAAACAACCAAACCCATGAAATATCGCCTTTCCTACCACCGGTATTTTTGGTAGTCGAACCGGAAGCAACAAAGGTTTGAGATTCTTGGGTATGTGGTACTTGAGTTGGTAAACATAATAAAAAAAAACTAATTAGTAACATACTAACATAATAATAAAAACTAATTAGTAACATAATAATATAAAGTAGTACAAATTAGAATATCAATTAATAAATATTTAGAATTTTAGAATATGAATCAATTAATTTGATTATATTTTTAATTAATAATATAATCAAATTAATTATAATTTAGTGTATGTAGAAATGAAATTATAAAATTAAAAACATTAAGAAGTAAAAGAATATCAAAGTATTTACCCTCAAACATTCTTTCCATTTCCTCTTGATCAATTTCTAGTGGAATATCAATGTTGATATTTTGAGACATTATGAGTTATGATAGAATTAGAGATATTATGAGAAATTAAAGAGAGAATTGAGACTAATTTATAATTTATAACTTGAGTAGTTGATGATAATAAATTAATAATTATAACTTGAGTATTTTTGAATAATTATAACTTATGTATTTTAGAATAATTAGAAGATTAAGAAGATAGATAAGATTGTGTGAGAAATTAGGTTAAATGAAGCGGGTATTTATAGAACAAATTGGGGGGGAAAACATTTTGATTTTTGAATTCAAATGACTAGAAAATATATATATAAAAAAAAAAAAGCATTAAAGACCAACGGCCGGCCCACTTTGAACCGGGCCGGTCTGGGCGGGCCGGGCTAAAGCAGTTCACGGGTCAGGGGCCGGGCTGGGAACCGGGCCGGTTTATTCCTTCACCAAACCGGGCCCGGCCCGGGTGGAGAAGCGGGTTGGGGGCACGGGTTGGCGGGCCGTCTTTTTTTTGGACCGGTGACGCGGGCCGGGCTGAACCGGGCCGGGCTAGCCCGCCATGTTGGTCAGCTCTAGTACCAGAGTCCTTGACACTAGTAAAAAATCTACTAAAAAACTGAAAGTACATGACACCGAAGTAGAAAAAGTAAGACGACGATTTTTTAAGGGCGTGTCTCCTTTCGCTTGGCTGTGGTTGCTAGAGTGCATATTTCAATGACAATTTATACAAGAACATGAGATGATATTACGGAAATAATAATATATACAACGATCACAACATATTGCAAATTAGGGATGAATTGTTGCTTTGGTTGAAGACATTGTCTTCAGCGGCTAGTTGAGAGGAGAATGGGCTTCAAATACCCACCCACCCACCCCCTCCCCCATCTCAAGTTGGCGCGTCGAGAGTTGAGACGCCCAACTTGGATAGCAAATTATCAAATGAAGCACGTCTGAGAGCCTTTAATTATAAGGATATCAGCTAGTTGGTTCTTGGTGTAAGCGTAACTAGTGGTAATTGAGCCTAGAGTATTTCGTCATGAATGAAATGACAATCTAATTTAATATGTTTTATTTGTTCGTGGAACACGTGGTTTTTCACAAATGTAGAAGGCGGAAAAGAAATCACATGGAAGTTTCGATGGTTTTTCAAGGGTGATGCTAAGAAAAAGAAGAATGCCCTTGAGCCATTTGAGCTCGCACGTCGTGTAAACCATTGCCCAGTTTTCAACCTTGGCGGAAGACAAGCAACCCGTATTTTGCTTCTTAGTTTTCAATATACAGGGGATTTCCCTACAAAGACAAGGTAGCCAGATGATGATCGTCTACAAGTGAGGCGTCTTGCCCAGCTGGTAAAGTAGTAAACGCGAAGATGTAGTTCGATGTCAAATCGAAGGAGAATTCCTTATTTCGAGCTTTGTTTAAGATATCAGACCAGATGTAGGGATGCGTTCTAATGTTCAATGGTTGGAGCATGCATGAATTGGGCACGTATGTGGACGGCATGTGTGAGCTTGTGTCTCGTTATTGTTAGATAATCCACACTGCCAACTAGTTGTCTATAGGGTTCAGGATCGTTGAGGAGAGGCGCCTTGGCTAGTACTAGAACATGGTTGGGCTCCATTGGAACGGAGGCCGTTTTCTAGCCAAGTAAACCACTTTCCATTGGAACATGGTTGGGCTCCATTGGAACTAGTTGTCTTTTAGTTCGTTTATTTCAAGACTTTGATCATGAAATCGATCAAGGGTTTACTCAAAATAATCTATCATAGCTGTAACACTCGCAAATGTACCCTATTTTATCTTAAAAATATTATACGGATATTAGTTAGCGTAATTTTAGATTTAGTTTAGAACTTAGTTTCCCGTGTCTAATTTAGCAAATCCGAGTTCGTATTGGATTCTACTTGGAATTCCGTGTGGGTTACGCCTTAAGCCGCATTTTGGGCTTTTTCCCCATATTTTTCCACTCACCTTATTTAATCCCCTACTCCCCCATTTTCCACTCACCTCTTCTTCCTCACCAAACAACCAAAACCCTAACCACCATTTGTGAATCAACTCAAGCTTCTCACAAGTCATCCATTCCTCACTCAAATCCCTTGATTTTCATCATAATCTTCCCCTCTTATCATCCTCTACCTTGTGAGGTAATAAAATTACCGTCTTTCTCATTTTCAATTTTTCCGTCTTTTTCAAAGGTGAATTGTATTCATCCTTTGGTGTCTTTGTATAGGTGGAGACCTTCAAGACCCCGACAAGGATTACTATCTCGTGGAGGAAGACTTAGAAGGCGATTGAAGACGCACAAAGGTAACTGTGAAGGGTTACTCGATATCAATGCGTGTTTTAATGCTTTAATTGATGTTTACCAAATGTCTAGTGACAATTATTAGGCATTTAATGTGGTTTGATATTAGTAAATAAGGTTGGAATTGGATGAGTAGCTTTAGAATTTGTGTTGGTTGATGATTGTTGATGATTATTGGTGTTGTTTGATGATTTTCGCGCGTATGTAGTCCCAGCCGGCCGACCGGCCGCCGGTCAGCCGACCGGCTGGGAATGCGGCTAATGTGATATTGCTATTTCGAGAATTTTTTGGTATTGTGTAATCTCCAGCCGGCCGACCGGCTGGGACACCCCCCCTCTCTTTTCTCTTTTTCTCAATTGGCATGTGTTCCCAGCCGTGTAGCCGGCGGCCGGTTCCCTTGACCGACTGGGACATCCCTGTATTTTTGGTATTGTTTGATTGTTGCTGAAGCGCCAGCCGGGTAGCCGGCGGCCGGTCCCCTTGACCTGCTGGCACCCCTGAGCTCCTTTTCCATTTCTTTCCTTATGCTCTCACATATAATAGTTTGTACGGTTCTTTTATCGTATAAATTTACGTAATAGCATTAAATATTTATATTTAGAATATATGATATCCCACTCGCTTATATCGCATGTTTCGTGACGATTTTTTATATGTCCCCCTTTTAGTCGGTTCTACCTATGTTTTGATTTGAGCACTAATCGTTGAGTGCTATGAACTCTCATTCCCCGGCTATATCTCCTTGCTTGTTAGACTGCAATGTCGGAACAAGGAGGAGTATCCTTAATGCTTGTATGCATGTTTTAGTGAGGATATGACGACGTTGTTGGGAGGCGAACGCAATGCGTTGATCGACCCGGCCGTCAAATGTCGTATCTCTGCAAGGTGGTGTCATTGCATGTAGCTTACCGCTTGATTATGATCCTTGTGCTCTTTCCGCCTCTTTCGTGTAGTTGTGACCAAATTTGGGGTACTCGGCTTCTGTGTTTGACCGACTCTTGGATGCGAAATGTTTATCGCATGTCGAATCGGAAGACGTTTATTCTGAGAGTCTGGCCAGGTTTAGACTAGGACTCTATTATTATCGTCGTCCTACCGGGAGGAAATGAGTCTTTCATATACAAAACGTTTATCGTGTATGGTTCAGGGAAATGTTTATCCCGTGGACGTGAATTGATCATACTTGCTATGAACATGGTGCTAGTGCAACCGCGAGAGATTATGTTACCATATTCGTATGTTTGGATGAATGTTTATATGTTGATTATTTGTGACCGATGGATGACTTGGCGTGGTTTATATGTCGAGTCTCTATCTTATCAAGTATATGCCACTAACGGTGAGATGGAAGCCCTATTGAGTATATAGTTGCCTAAGGTTGTCTTCCCCGAGTCTGTCTATAATCTGATGCTTATAGTTTTGTACTTCATGCGCCTATAGCTTAATATATTGAAATGCCTATTTTTACTTCTCGTAATTCACATATATATATAAGTATGCTTCTACATGTTTATTACCGTTTATGTACGCTATTTGTAATATGATGGGAGAACCCAGAGTTACTCCCCACTAACTGTGGCGTTCATGTTTCATGAATGTTCCGGTTGCTTGGGTGGATCTTTGCTTGTTTTTGAGTTCGGGTGTGAGCTAGCGAGCGATGGACTTGACGATTCACCCATAAACGTTCTTAGCTAGTTTACTAAACAACTTTTATGCTTGATCACGTTTTGAGAGACCATGTCTCTTTGTAGTATGTTATACTTTAGTTTGTATTTATTTGACATTCCGCGTACTCTTCCTTGGCATGTAAAAAGTTTTAAAAATATCGTATTTTCCGCTATATAAATTGCATGCTTGTTATGTTTTATTTCCGCTATCGCGAGGGTTGTCACAGTTGTTAAGTGGCTTTTTAAGACGAATAAAGCTTACCTCATCAATTTCGCCATCTGAGTCTGATTCTCTTACCAGGTAGAATTTTGATCTCGATTTGCTGCACTCATCATCACTATCCGTAATTAGGTCAAGACTAATGTTGCTTAAACAAAGATTTGCGACCTCCTCATTTTTGGACTCTTCGTCATCTTCAGTGTCGAGCTCTCCCCAACATGATGCTATCATGATCTGCTTAAATTCCATCTTAATCTTTTTCCGTTTTCCTTTGACTTAATCTTCTTCCATGTGGGACAGTCTTTGATCATGTGGTCTGTCTCCCCACATTTGTAGCATCCTCTATTGGTGAAAGATGGTTTAGACTCTTTAGGTTTTTGTTAGGTTCATATACCTATACTTAAGACATTTTTTAAGTCACACTAATTAACTATTTAATTAGTTTTAAGATCTAGTTACATGCATAATAAAAAGAAGACAAAAGTAAGAGAAGAATGGCTTCCTCACTTTGGCTTTGTGTCGGGTATGAGGCACAAGGAAAGGACTCCTTCCTTTACCTTGTTCTTGAGCTTATATGTCAAAGGATGAACTTCCTAAGTCTCAAGTGTAGAGACCCTCCTTTTGGATGCACCTAGACTATCCCAAATCGCCTTCTTATCACACAATGCTAGGTGTGACAAGAAGCCTTCTTCACCTTATTATCACTACTACAATTAGTAGTATAACTTAGTGTATGAATGTGTATGAGAATGTAGTGAGAGCAACAACAATTTGTTCTTTCTTATTTTTCTAGTGAGATAAGCAACTATTACAAGTACTATTACACCACATATTGTGTGTTTTAAGAAGAGAACATATTCTCTCCTTTTGGGCTAGGGCATGCCGGCACTTGGGAGTTGGGAAGGGGACAAGCATGCTTGCTTTTTCCCTTACCCATGTAGCTAGTTGTAGGCATAGGTATGCAAGTGCATTTAACATGTCCTTAGCATTTAATCACAAGTTATGCTCATGCCATCCTACAACCACTCCATGCCGGCCCCTTTGGTTAATATGTGATCCATTTTATTTTGTCAATTGTCATATGTGAGACATGTGACAATTAGCATGTATAAGAATCATATTTAACATTTAAATATAATCTTTTACCAAATAAATCATACTTAACATTTTAAGCGTTGATCTATAATTACATGTAGTAAAATGGTCTATATCATATATACTTTACAATCTTATTGTAATTATATTAACCAATTAGTCTTATCTCTAATGTTTCATAAACATCTTACAACTTTGGTAATATAACATTTAATTACCAAAAAGTGTTTCATTTAATCATATAATAATATGATAATTCTCATATATATAGATTGAAATTCTTCAATCCAAGGGGTCAATTAATCTATATCAATATATAGTTAATTTACTTTATGATTTGGGAATTGTCCTTTCGGTGTGACCTCAAGGGATCAACCGATCACCATCGTCATACGACAGTAATGTCAAACTCTAGCAAGCCAATCATTACCGATTAATGTGGACCAATTGACTATAATATTAACCATCCCTTTGTATTCTTGTTAATGAAATTTAATTAAGTGATCGCACTATTGTTGAGGACACTCACTCCAACAACTTTTTTGTTGAAGGTTTTATTGTTGTTGAATTTTGATTAATTTCCTTTGAAGAGATTCTTTCGAAAGCGCCTTGAAAACAAGACCGTTTCATCTTCAATGTCGGATTCACCATCAATAGCTTTCAAAGCTACACCCTTTCCTTTATTAGATTCCTCATCAAGCTTATCGAGCTGGTGCTCGTTTGCCATGAGTGAAGCTGTAAGCTCTTGGTAGGTCAAAAGGGTAAGATCTCTAGCTTCTTCAATAGCAGTCACCTAAGACATCCATCTCTTAGAGAGGCTTCTATTGATCTTTCTTATGATATCCTCAGATTCAAATTTTCTCCCAAGGTTTCGGAGTTCATTCGTTATGCTAGAAAAATATGTCGTCATACAATTGCTGACTTCATTCTTCTCCATTTCGAAGAGTTCATACTTTAAGATTAGTACATCAATCCTATGTTTTCTCACAAGAGCATTACCTTCATATGCAGGTTCAAGTGCATCCCATTTATCCTTAGTTGTACGACAAGATTAGACGAGAATCGATCAAACTCGGCACTAACCATGTCGTTTTGTAATAACGTCATGGCTTTCGTGTTTTTCTCAGCCTTATGGTAGTCTGCCTCAGTATAGTCTTTCTCATCTTTCTCATAGGTAATGTCATTTGTAGATGTAACCAAAATTTTGTAGAGTCCATTTTGGATGATCTTCCAACACTCCCAATCAGGTCCCTTGATGTACTGTGTCATCATGTTCTTCTAAAGACTATAGTTCTTCCCATCAAATATGGAAGGTTTTAAATGCTTGGAATCCATTTCACACGTAGATACAGAAAAAAAAAATAAAACGAAAGGATTAGTCTCTAGCTGTTAGGCAATTAAGAGCACGAAGCACTGATACCAATTGAAGAGTCTATTGGTCTGGAATACTCAAGAGGGGGGGGGGGTGAATTGAGTATAAATAAAATATGCCTACTTTTTCGATTGGTTCGTATAAGCGTGTGATGGTAATAAGTAGTATGAATTTTTTGTTTAAATGCACCCTAAGTAATTAATTGTAGCGTGTGAAAATAACGAATCAAAGAAAGATGCAATACACAAAGGATTTTGAAGTGGTTCAGCTTCACAACTCGAAAGCAACATCCACTATTCTCGATTACAAATTTTAGTACCTTTCTATGGATCGGATTAAAAAATTATCAACCCACTCGAACAACTAACTCTAGTTGCAACTCAAAGTTTGAGTACTGTTAAATACTCGGTTTCTATCTTATGTTAATAAGAAACTGTTTTTGATTATTCTTGATATTCACACAATTGAACGTATAAGAAATAATTCTAGCATTATTATCCAATAATGATTTTCTCAAACTAATTTGCGAGATGAAGCACAACTTTTCGAAAACAACGGTTTTGTAAAACAAATATTTTTCTTGAAAATATTTAAGCACGTTTGCAAATAGGAATTCTAGTATGAAAAGTGTTGTTTTAAATGCATGAGATACTTGAGTATATATAGTAGAGAGTCAAATTATATTTTAATTAAAACCCTAGTTAGATGTGGCCTCTCTTGGATAACAAGAAAGATATTAGGTTAAATTTACAAACCCTAGTAAATCATATGCCTCTCTTGTGAAACATGAAAGATATTAGGTTTACATCTTACTTAAACCCTAGATAAACCTAATAGCTAATCACGAGTGACAACAGCCCATAAGCCTTGACCACGTGAAACCATAGACCATCATTGGCTTCGTAAGATAAATTAGAATTTATCTTTGAACATGAATGAAAACCACAGATTGTATAACAACTCATAAGTCCTTTTTTTTACTAATCAATAGAGAAATCATAATTATATTCAAACTCAATAAATTTTAAATTTAAACTATTATAAATACTTTTCCTTTAAAAGTAACGGAAAATTCACGTGGTATCCCTGAACTTTGTCATTTTGCACGTCCTAGACAATTTTTTAAGTTTGTGCACATAGTAACCTTGATAGTTGATTTTCGAGTATTACGTGCTCTTTTTAACGTTCTTAAAATTATCAAATGAGCATAAATCGTAGACCTGAAATCAGAATTTGCCAAACAAAAATTTAATATTAATTAACTCTTCGAGATCTATATCTTGATCAAACAAAAAAGGTCATTGGGAAATTTAAGATCAAAGCTAATGACGATTTTAGGTTTTCGCGATAAAAAAAACCTTAGAAAACTTCAGTCGACAGTTTTTTTACTCAAATCGTAGATTATGACAAGAAAATGTTTGTCGGACAAAAAATTGGCCAAGTCCGAATTTCGGTGCGGGGTTATGCTTAATTGAAGTTTTTTAAAGCGACGAAAATGATATATTGTGCATAAAAATAAAACGTGAAGGGTGACATGTGCCCAAACTTAAAATAGTGGGTACCATGTGCAAAGTGACAAAGTATAGGGGTATCACGTGAATTTTCCGTAAAAGTAATATTTAAAACTGTATTCAAAAAATCATTTTGAAAAACTAAAACATATGCACTGTACCTAGCAGCTGCAAAGTTATAGTAGCTTCACTTATAACTTTGAGCTTGCCAAGTAAGCTTATAGGCAAAACAGCTATAACTTTACTTCCCAAAATTACTATTGAAATTACCATTTTTGAAAGACGACCTATACTACAAAATCTTCCTGGAGATCTACAACATGTGGATCGTCACTTCATTCTTTGTTAAGAGCTCTTCATCTTGAGCTTGAAAGCAATTTGATCTTGAGCTTGATATTCGCCAAAGTTATAGTAGAAACACTTATAACTTTACTTCATCAATTCCAAAGTTATAGTACAAGGACCTATAACTTTTCTTCACCTTTGCTTCACAGATTATCAAGGTTATAGCTAAACTACCTATAACTTCAGTTGCCAACCTATGCTGAATCTAACCAAGACTAAGTAAACAGTTACAAGCACAAGCATATATATACTATTCAAACATACTTGTGATTATCAAAACAAAATCATATAACTATATGGTTCAACACTTATGAAAGTCGTCCAAAATAAATATAAGACCAATCTTGTTTCGATTCGAACGGATCATGACACCATACTTGATAATCAATCTTTTATAGAATATTTTAGGGTTAATGGTGTAGGACAACTTCTGTGTACGACAAATGTAACACCCCTGATTTTATAATAATGGGTATTTACTAAAGTCCTAATTTTATAAATTCCTGTTTTACTTTTATTGGTTAAAATATTTTAGATCGGCAATTTATGATTTCGTTGCTTTAAATTTATGTTAAATTGAATTTAGTTTATTTGGGTAGAAACCGTCGCATTTCCGTCTGTTATGAGCCCATAATCAGACTCTACTCGAAAATCTGAGTGGGTAAATACCCACCTTGAATACTGGGTCTATTACTACTCTCCTTCTCAAAAGAAACCCACCACAAATTTCCACCTTTCTCCTCACATTTCAGCATCATCTTGTTCGCCCTCAACCCCAAAAACTCTATTAAACCTCCATAACCTAAAAAGCTTAAGACAGATGCCATTTTTTCATCTCTCAACGAAACTTCACGATTTTACATCATTCTTCTCCTCTCATTCTCTTCTTCCTTTTCATACCATAAAATATCCTCTTCCTCCAACTTTTTATAAAACCCATCTTTTAGATCTAATCTTAGAACAAACATAATTTCTTCGTTTCTTAACGAAATTTAATTCCGTTTAGTGTTTCGGAATCCTATAACCGTCCTCCTTATTTCTAGATAATAAAAGATTGAAAATTTTAACTTTGATTTCAGACCAATTTTTCAGAGTTTCGAGTTGAGTTTTTTAGCATGTTTATCGTCATTAAAAGGTGGAATTTTGATGAGTTGGGTCAAGGGAATCCGTTGGTATCGTTAGATTGCTTGATGATAGCTAAATTGGAGTGCTAAAGAGGTAATATAGACGGATTACTCGATATCGCATTTTTTATGTGTTTCTATGTGTTTTAGGGTAGTAATTATAATAAAGATGAGTTCTTTGTTAGTTAGTGTCATGAATTCGTGTTCTTACATGTTGAAATGTTAAGTTATAATTCACTTGTCTTGAACTGGTGGATGTTGGTAGTTTGTATGCTAATTTTCCTTCTTATCATGTGTTAAAGACACTAATGTTGGTCTAATTAGTTGAATGTTGGATATTTTAATACTCACATGATGACTTATGAATGATGTTTGATGATAATTGTTGGACTAAAATTGTTGATGATGTTTTAAATGATGATTTGTGTGGTATCAAGTTGAGATGTAGTCTTTTTTATGGAAAATATGAATTATTTATGTTGTGTTTGCCTTGAAAATCACAAATTATGAATGAAGGATTAAAATTGAGACTTCTATGGTTAAGTTTGTTGATTTCAGTGTATTTGTATATGTTTTAAAATGGTCATATCTCCTACGTTACTTGTTTGTTTGGGTCATGTGACCTACCGTTAAAACCGTAGGAGGATAAGCTATTACCTACAATTGAAATTTTAGCATTTGCATATCTATAACTTTAGTTATGACCGTTTAAAGTTGACCTTTATTTTAGATAGTTTCTAAACATGTTTCGAGATGGGCTTTATGGTTCTTATTGATTAGCTTTCTAAACTTGGTCTAATGCTTATGTAACATGTATTGAGTCTTGTTTATCATTGTTACATTTATCTAATGCCTTATTCACATGTTTAGTGACGGTTTTGGATGTTTAGCACAATTGAGTCATGTATACCTTGAGTAGTCCGATGAATCTTGTTTGTTGAATGATATTAAACTCTCATACCCCCCGATTTTTGGATAGCAAGTTTCAAAACCATGTCTTTATACTAGATAAACCTTTATATGGTTTGAAACAAGCCTCAAGAGTTTGCTACGACAGATTATCAAAATTTTTATTTCAAAGTGATTTTAAAAGAGGATCTGTCGACAAAATCTTGTTATTGAAATTCGAGTGTTCAGATTTATTAGTTGTGTAAATTTACGTAGATGATATCATTTTGGCTCAACTAATGATAAGCATTGTGAATATTTATCAGAATTGATGACCTCTGAATTTGAAATTAGCATGATTGGGAGAA